>JAYEVD010000761.1:0-78039 GCA_036346405.1 Phyllostachys edulis
TTCAATAAGAACCGTCTCAGGATAATAACACGCACGTTCTCAATAAGAACCTTTCAGGATAATTAGTTATCACAGCATTTGTTCTAATTAAGAACCGCTTGTGATATCCTCGCTATCCTCTCGCCAAGACCGCGACGCCGTCACAAGACTACCGCCTCGAGGTTCGCGGTCACGTGACGGTTCTTAATAGAATCGTCAGGAATGATCATAGACGGCCCTATTAAAAACCGCTCAGTGATAGGTGTTATCACGCACGGTTCTTAACAAGAACCGCCTCCGATTGTTGGGCGGAAACAAAATTTAAACATAATGGGCGGGCTGCCAAACTCATTATATAACCTCCATCTCCTCCTCCCACGCTCGTCTCCTCCTCACAGCTCATACCTCCATCTCCTCCTCTCCGCTTCTCCTCCTCACACCTTGCGCCTCGCCTCCGCCGAGCTTGTCAGCCAAGCGCCTCCTCCACT
Source organism: Phyllostachys edulis (assembly GCA_036346405.1). Lineage (NCBI taxonomy): Eukaryota > Viridiplantae > Streptophyta > Magnoliopsida > Poales > Poaceae > Phyllostachys > Phyllostachys edulis. The sequence continues at coordinate 468 of JAYEVD010000761.1, forward strand.
CGCTCGACCTGCCATCACCGGCCTCCCATGACCTCGTCCGCCTCCTCCACTTGCCGCCCGGCCTCCCACGACCTCCACTCTCTACTCCCCTTTGCTTTGTGATGTGGATTACCGAGTTGATGCTACCGTGTGATGTGGGTGATGCTATCGTGATGTGTGTAGTTCATGTTGAGTTATTTGGTTTGGGCAAAAATATAGATGGTAGATCGCAATCGCTCGGTAAAATCATCATAACTTTTGCATACGAACTCCGATTATGACGTTTTTGGCTCGTTGGAAAGCTAACTAAAAGCTCAATCCGAAAATTCATAAGTCAAGGTCAAATTCTTCTTCATGAGGTCTTGAAAAAGTGAAAACCCCAAAAGGTCGTTTAGGGCCTCTAAACGGCCTCCAAGTTTTAGCAGCAAGCTGTTTTTTTTTGCCACGAAGTAGCTATCACAGCACATTTCTAAACAAGAACCATCTCAGGAATTCATCACGCATGGTTCAACAAGAACCATCTGTGAAAATGTCATCACAGCACGGTTTGTAAATTAAACCGCTTGGTGATATTCTCGATCACGCGACGGTTTTTGATAAAAACCGCTCGTGATAATAGCCTTCATGCAGACGGTTTCAACAAAAAACCGTTTATGATAGTGCGTGATCACGCACGGTTTTGAACCGCTCGGTGATAACCTGCTATCACGCATCAACAAATATAGATTTGTTCGAAAACCGTCTGTGATGACTGTTCCGAACCATCTGTGATGAGGCTTCCTGTAGTAGTGTTAACACTAGGCTATCTACCCAATTTCCTATTTGGATAAAGTATCCAAAAACATTGTGTTAAATCATTTTTAAATCAAAATCCAAAATCTAACTTTGAGCGGCTTTTGCTAGCATGTCCATGATCGTGATACTGCTATTCAATAGTTTTCTTCTCTATAGAGTTTGTACAACTTTACCCACAAGAGATGGTCTCGCTTAATATATCGCCAAGACACGCTCGTGAGGCGCATGACTAAGCAATTGTCACAAGGCTTTTGCCCTACACCGGCCCCAACGTAGTTATGTTCTGCTAAGTTTTCATTACCATAGGTTTCACGCCAAACCGGTAAACCCTCTTGCGCCTATGTGTACTAAAAGTAGATCTTCACGACACCCACACCTCAAAATGAGACAACCATAGTGAATTATTGTAGTTTAGTTAGTTAGGTCTGTCCCATGCCAGACTTCTGGTAGTACAGGGCACTTAGCAAAAAAGTGGCTCTCATACCGGTCCTTATTTAACTGGGCAACTTCCAACTAACCCCTGGGTCTCAACCATTTGCTAAATTGATCCTGTGCATAAACTTGCACCCAACATCTATCCAAATTAACCCAGTCTAAATTAGTTTTTAATTTATTTTGTTTCACAAATCATTTGTAAAACCACTATGGCAAAACAATGCCATGGACTCATTTTTAAACTAAGTTGAATATTTGGCTAAATTCCAAAATTAAATATTTTTGGTCTAAGCATGTCTTTGCATTATATTTTTTCAAATGTACCTAGTTCATACTATTGCATCCGATGTCAATTTTAGCCATACAAAGGATTTAGGCATAACTATAAATTTAAAATAGGATTTTAAATTAAACTAAATATAAATAAGCTTGTAGTAATAATTTAGAAAATAATTTAAATAATTTAAAATATTGGAATTAAACATGCTCAAAGAATGTAACTTGCCTTGCTCAAATTGTTGTTGATCGAACTCTTCGAAGAATTCTAGTTCTCCGGACTAGTGGAAGTTTATACGCGAAAATAAGCCAAATTCAAATAAAATCTAAATTAACTCCAAATTTTATAATTTCAATATAGTTAGCTAGATTATAATTTTAAATAAATTTAGAAATTTGAATCACTGGAATCAGAGCTCGTATGAAGGAGAATGAGTCCTTGGAAGTTTGAATTCTAATGAAATTACCCTAAATTAAATTTTCCAGAATTAATGAATATTTTTCTAAAGAAAAACCTAAATATTGTGCAAGCATGACATCAGCAATTGAATTTCCATTTTCGGTTGAATTATTTATCTACGGGAAAAGGGTATGTGTCTCTAACATGTGGGCCCTTAGTCCATAGACCTGGTTTATGACAAAGCCTTAGTCCATGGTGAGGTTCTACTAAACACTTTCTTTTAGTAGTTTCAGAAGTCTTGCAGTACTTTCTGTACTCGTGTGCTTTTAACCACTTGTTGCGGTGAGGATGATTATGTGTACGACACATTCGATAGTCTTGATTGATAGGCGCTAACAAATGAGGTTGTTTTTACCTCCACTCAAGGCTTCGAGGGTTTTAGGGCACACTTGGTGGACCTTTTGGTGTTTATAGTTGTTTTCGCTGCAAACTTTCACTTTTAGTTGACAAGTTGTTTATATATGTAACTTATCTACTGATCGCAGGTCTTGTAAAGTTTTGTTATAAATATATGGCCTTTTGTATGACTTGGAACAATGTTGTTTAGGATATGTGTACAATAGTCTTTGATCTTGGGAACTATTGTAAGACATATATCCTGAACTTGAATTGACTAGTTCTCTATAAAAATTATACTTCTAGTATAATCTTTTATTTGAGAACTATTTCAATATCAGGGGTCCTCACAAAGTCATACCGGGCAGACCCTCATTTAATGCTGTGACACTTGAGGTGGTCTGTATTCACTTTAAAGTTGAGAAACTGCCTTGCGACCTGAAGGGTTTTTCTGTCCATTGGACTTTTTGGGTAACTCCCGATTGTAGTTAAAGAATTACGGCTATCAAATCCCTTAGCACGGGGCTTAGGTTTTTAGACCTCTTGCTTTCCTTTTCATTTCCTGAGAGAAAAATAGCCTCCGACCTCTCTTTGCCTACAACCTTCCATGACCTCCTTTCTTCGCCCATCCAAAACTCCGCCATGTCGGATCATATCATCAACTCGGTCGGCCTCGATTTGAGCGATAAGAAGCTCGAGAGCTTGGAGAAGATCAGGTTGCTTCCGCACAAGAACCCGATTTCTGGAGATCAACGGCTACCGAGCATCCTCTCGAGCGGTGAAGATGGGGAAATTCTTGTCTTCCTCAGATATATCGAATGTGGATTCAGGCTCCCGCCTCCTTTTTTCTCAAAGTTTTGGAGCATTACGAGTCGAATCGGTGAATCTTTTCTCCCAATGCCATCGCCAACCTCGGCGTCTTCGCTACCTCTACAAAGCGTATTTGGGGATTCCCACAACTCGATCTCTTCAAGTACTACCTACAGGATGGCGGTTGGGGAAGATGATCGACGCTCGAGAGTGCACCTTATGTCTCCACGATGGAAAAGATGATGAGTACGCTCCTATGTACTCAAAGTCTTCGTGGTCACCATGGAAGAAAAGCTGGTTCTACATGACGGTCACTAAAAAAGACAGCCTTTACTATTCTGGTAAGAAGGCGGTTGAGAATCCAGAATGGTGCTCCTCCACGAAGAAGGAGGGAAAAGTAGAGAGATGGGTTGAAGCCATCCAACTCCTTAATGTCAAGGGTTTAACCTCCTAGCATGTAGTAAAGGACTTTTCCATACGCCAGATCAGCCCCTTGAAGGCCCGAGCATATTCAATGCTCTGGTATATTGGTCATGATGATGCGACCAAAGACTCCAAGGAGGGTCGGCCAAGAATTCGACCAGTTTGCTTACATTGCTCAACTATTTTGTGATTCTAAAGTCTCTTGTTTATCCTTACAGATGTGTCTCCTGATGAGATCAGAAGCTGGGTCAAGATGATTTACGCCAGAGAGCCTGGCGAGAAGGCTGATTTCCCTTGGATCTTAGCGGTTGTTTTCGCAAAAGAGAGAGCTGAGAGACTTAAGGTAAAAATGTTAACCACTTTTCGTCTTTATATGTTTTCCGATCGGTTTTACCGTAAACCCTCTTTGATATATAGTCGGTCGGATTGAAAATCAATGAGGCCACTGAAAGTTGTGAGCCGATTGATACTCCGACCACTCCTACGACCATCCAAGATGGTGGTCCTACAGAGGTAGGTAACCGAATAGAAATATACATTCTAGATGATGGATTTTTATCACCTAACTAACTTTGATTGTTAATGTAGGCGGTTGTCGTGGACTCCAGTGCGATCGTCAGGACCTGCAAGTTGCTTCTGTGGCAACTGATCTGGAGACTAACAAGACCACACCCTCTGACCCCATGGTCAGGGATCTTGTTCTCGACTAGTTGGTCAAGAGCATTTGTTCCGACCTTCGGTTGGAGGACATAGCAGATCTAATCAACCCCACCGGATCGGAACCGGTGAAGTTGGTCGAAAAGAAGAGGAAGGTGAGCGCGACGGATTTTGCATCGGCGCGCTTCAAAATTAAGGCAAGAAAACAACCAGGTATGTAAACACGAAATAAAAACCTATGTAAATAATTACCTTTGGTTTTTTTAGGGTCTTGAACCCCTTTTTCTTCTTGTCGCTTGTAGATCCTCCTCGTATTCCGGCCGAAGACCACTGTGAGCACCCTTCAAGAGGAAGCTCCTAAAGAGGTCGAGCAGCCCCAAGCTGTGGCAAGACCACCAGAACCTGGTGGTCTCCGACCACACCGCCAAGTGGTGGTTCCAAACCTACCTATGGAGGTAGTGCCGCCAACCCCATTGTGGAGGTAGTGGTCCTTGAGGAAAATCAAGAGGTTCCGACTCTACCGAGAGTTCTTCTCAAAAGCCACTTTTCCTCATCGCCTCGAATCTTCAAGTATGAAGAGCTTAACAAAGCGTGGAAGAATTTCTGACCGTCGAAAGCAAAGACGATTGCCAACTCATTTTTTGCGAATATAATGACATGGCAATTGAGGTAATCTTCCACCACCACTTTTAATAGCTTTGTTCCCATGGAAAATACTCAAAGGAGTTTTGGTATGTTTTTGTAGCATTTTGTGGAGAATTTCGCTAGGACTTAAGGGTCGACCCAAATAATAAAGCTCTTGGAGGAGAGGAACCCTGATTAGAAAGTAAGCATCATTTTAGTATCTTTTTCTCCTTCTTTACTATTTGGCTCTTTATCTTTTAACTAATTCTCCCCTTTATCCTGTTTGATAGATTCGGAGAAGCTTAAAGAAGAAGCTATGGCTAAAGAAGCCATAATTACCAAGCTTAAAGAAGATTGTCAGAACAAGGACCGGTCGATCGAATATCTAACGACTAGGCATAAGGAAGTTCTTGACACCTTTGAGAAGAAGAACGAAGGTAACCAACAGAAACTTGACCAGCTTTGCTTCCTTTTTCTAGTCATATGTATTTATCTTTTGGTTTACTCCGAGATAGAGCAAACTCAAGTGTTGAGGCGAGCTGAAAAGGCTCTTGAATTTGAGCGTGGCAAGGAGGCAGCCTTTGAGCAAAGTCTTGAAGATAAGGTCGAGGCCCTTAACAAGATGCTCTTGATATGGGATTGGGAACACAACTGCCCAACTTAGGAGATCCCACGGAGAAGATCAACTACCTTGGCCAACAGCTTGAGGACCTCAGGAGTGTCCTTAAGACAACTCGAGAGAACCATGCGCAGACCATGTTCAATGCTGTCAAGAATGGAGTTCATTTTGCTTTGGCAAAACTAAAAGTCTCCGACCCTTTCATAAATCTCCAAGCTATTGAGGAAGACTTCAATTGCACATGAGAAGAAGCAACCAGAATGTTTGAGGAAATGGCACCTCTCGGACATAAGGTCGCAGAAGAAATGGAGGTCGGATATCCACGCAATGATCGTCTAGTGGTCTTAGAAGTAAAAGAATGTAATATTTTGACAGTTGTAAATAAAACTTACCTTTTATCATAAATGAAGTATTTGTTTTGTCTTCCTAAATTCACCAAATACAAATATATTTCCTAGCCCAGACTGCTTGTATAGTAGAAGAACTTTAGTAAAGAAGCAGTATACAAAAAAATGAGCAATAGCTATGACCACTAAGATGTGATAGCATATGCTGATTATGTTATAAACATGATCTAGTGTCATTAGGAAATCAATGTGGTTGGAGCCAGCTTGTGATTTCGACTAGTCTTAGGTTATTTTCATAATCAAAATACTGTGAAGTACCTTGTGTGGATGGAAGATGTTTAAGACTTGTATTGATTGATAAGATAGTATGCAAATATATATGCAAAAATCGACAAGTGAACTTGTTTGTATATCTTATCCAAAACTGGTCGTAAGGGTTGCTAAGAACTAGAGACTAAAAGAAACACTTCATGAAATGTGTTCTTGCTCGAGTTCCGACTAGCAGCAAGGATCATAAGAAATGGACCGTCGCTAGGAAGCTCCTTCCAGTGGGTAGGACCACGTGCGGAGAAGGAGAGACTTCGACTAGAAGGCTTTCCGTGTCCCACCAAGAGCCAAAATTCTGGGATACGGGTAGGCTACGATAGTTACAAATCAAAAATTTCTACCACGCAAACTAGGAAGCCAAGCAAGTGGATGATCACAGATCGTTATCACCAGACGCCAGCAGAGCGCGGAATTAAGAAGGATTGGAGCAGACCGTCCAACGAAAGCATGTCGATGTAGTGGTCGAGTCGATCGTCCAACGCCGAGCAAGTCGATGCAGAGGGTCGAGTCGATCGCCTTCGCAACGCCTCATAGCTTCCTGTGAAGATCGCGGATCGCTTCAAGCGCAACAATGAGTAGCGCCCTACGGTATCCACAAGTCCAGTGGAAGGAACAACCGACGCCGCTGTACTAGCACCAAGTTGCACGACAGAGTTCTTAGGAAGATGGCATGAGGGTTTCGGTGGTGTAAAACGCTCTATCCCAAACAGCCTCATGCATCTCCTTATATAGTGCTTGTGATGGATCCTATCCAAACACGCTTTTGACGAATCAGATCCGCATCGGTTTGTTCCAACCTCGTTAAGTGTGTGACCCAGTAGGTTTATGCAGTGAATCGGTTGTGACTTGGAAACCCTTTCCAACCACTTAGTCGAGTGGTTCCTAGCGTAACATAGCGATTCCCTATACACACAAATTATATCGGACGAACTTTGATGCAATATGATCTATGACCATGTCCTCATCACTTACGACTAGGTCCTATCTCTATACCTGCAGTCAACAGATGTCACCACATCAGTTCTGTAATTTCACGCACTGTGTTACGACCACTGCGGATTATATTCGATCACCTACGACTAGCTCAGATTCCATACGACTAGTTCAGAATCGATTGAACTAAGAGATCTACTCGCAGTATTCTTCTTTGCCTCACGATGTCCGGGTTGAACTCCTGTGAGATGTTGTGTCATCCATGGATCGCTCAATACTTTCTCGATCGATTGTCTGGATAACCATGCATGGTCGAACACTCGATCACTAGTGGCATGGCCATGCACTCTCTATCCGACCACAACAAGGGCCGTGAGACATCTCTCCGTTATGTTAGGAGGGCAAATCCCATATCCAACCAATACATTCCTTTGCATGTTTCATAGCATACCAAAACTACCTTTATAACTACTCAACATTTGAAAGCTTTGGCAACCCCTAAGAGTGCTATTACACATGTAGGAAACTATGTCGATCTCGGTCTAAGGATTATACATCATCATTGCTTGAGACCAACTAATGACACATAGAATCATAACAATCTCAATAGTGTCTCAAGGTGGGTCTTATCCAACACCATGTTCTCTAACATGTGTCCATATTATTGGTTTGATATCTCTATATCCATGACTCGTGAAACATAGTCATCAACCAATACATATGCTAGTCTATTCATATGTGTCCTCATATGTTTCCGGCCAGGAACGCTAAGAATAATCATCGCAAATATAGAGTTTCACAATCAAGTCACATACTTGATAATAAATATTAACAATATTATTTTAGGAACAAGATAACATATTATCCAATATTATGAACATAATGAAATATAATCATCTCTATGATTGCCTCTAGGCATATTTCCAATAGTCTCCCACTTGCACTAGAGTCAATCATTTAGGTATCTAATACCGATAGCTCTTTTGTGTGTGTCTCATGCTTTGGTCAGGTCGAGGCTTTGTCAACGGATCAAGAACATTTAAACTGTATGAACTTTGCATATCTTAACATCGCTCTATCCACCAATTCGCTAATGAGATGATAACGCTCGAGTATATGCTTGACTTCGATGGGATCTAGGCTCTTAGCTCAGCACAATGGCTCCATTGTTTTCACAATAGAGATCCATTGGGCTCGAGGCGCTGGAACCATACCCAACTCAAGAATGAAATTCCTTATCCAAACACCTTTTGCGTTCGTGGTTACAATGTACTCGCCTTCGTCGTGAATCAAGAACCGCCTATTGCTTGAACTTTTCCAACTCAACGCTTCCTCCATTCAAAATGAATACAAAACCAGATTATGCTAACGATAATCATCTTTGTCGGTTTGAAAGCTTGCATCGGTGTAACCATTTACAATGAGCTCTTCATCACCGCCATAAACTAGAACGATCCTTAGCCCTTCTTAAGTACTTAAGAATATTTTTCACAAATTGCCTAGTGACCTTCACCGGATCACTTGGTATCTACTGTAACACTTAGAGCATATGATACATCCGTCGAGTACATATCATGGCGCATATGATAGATCCAATAGTCAAGCATATGGAATACCATGCATGCGGTCTCGCTCATCGCTTGTCGAAGGACACTAACTCTTACTAAGACTAATGCCATGTGACATAGGCAAGAACCCTTTGGCATCCTTCATGTTGAAACGAATCAACATTTTGTCAATATAAGTACTTTGGCTTAATCCAATTAGCCTTCTTGATCTATCTCTATAGATCTTTATTCCCAAGATATATGCTGCCTCTCCTAAGTCCTTCATGGAAAAACTATTTTTCAATGATGACTTAATGGATTCCAACATAGGAATGTCATTCCCAATCAATAATATGTCATCCACATATAAGATTAGAATAACAAGCGTGTTCCACTAACCTTCGTGTAAACACAAGGTTCTTCTTTGTTCTTGACTTAACCCAAACCTTTTGATTTCCTCATCGAAACATATATTCCAACTCCGAGATGCTTGCTTCAACCCATAAATGGACTTTGAAGTTTGCATACTTTACTAGCATTCTTTGGATCGACAAAACCTTCAGGTTGTGTCATGTACACATCCTCATCTAGGTTTCCATTAAGGAAAGCCGTTTTAACATCCATTTGCCATATCTCATAGTCGAAATATGCAGCAATAGCTAGAATGATCTGAATAGATTTAAGCATCGCTACCGGTGAGAAAGTCTCATCGTAGTCAACTCCTTGAACTTGTCGAAACCCTTTTGCGACTAGTCGAGCTTTATGAATGTGAACATTTCCATCCATATCAATCTTTTTCTTATAGATCCATTTGCACTCAATGGTTTTAATACCATCAAGTGGATCGACTAGGTTCCAAACCTGATTTTCTCTCATGGAGTCTATCTCGGATTTCATGGCTCCATGCCATTTCTCAGAGTCTGGGTCCATCATCGCTTCCTCATAAGTCTTAGGCTCATCATTATTCAATAATAATATGTCATGCCCATACCATGTAGGCAATTGACGTGGCCTTTTAGATCTACGTGGGGCTGGTGCCTCATCTACAGGTTCAACAACATTTTGTTCATCCAATAGAGGTTCAGTAGGAGTTGAAACACTTTCAGATGCATCTTGAATTTCTTCGAGTTGCACCTTTCTCCTACTGACTCCTTTTGAAAGAAACTCTTTCTCCAAAAAGATACCATTTCGGGCAATAAAAACTTTGCCCTCTACTTGGTTGTAGAAATAATATCCTTTGGTTTCCCTAGGATATCCTATAAAGAAGAATTTATCTAACTTGGGTGTGAGTTTATTAGATGTCAAATATTTAACATAGACATCACATCCCCAAATCCTTAGAAAAGACAAACTAGGACTCTTCCCAGTCCACATCTCATGTGGTGTCTTATCTACTGATTTAGATGGTACCTTATTTAAAATGAAAGCGGCAGTTTCTAGAGCGTAACCCCAAAAATACAATGGCAGATCTGATTGGCTCATCATTGATTGAACCATGTCCAACAAGGTCCTATTACACCGCTCGGACACCCCATTCCATTGTGGAATACCCGGTGGTGTAAGCTGTGGAACAATTCCACATTTTTTCAAATGATTACCAAACTCATGGCTCAAAAACTCACCTCCACGATCAGATCGTAAAGATTTGATTGTCTTGCCAAGTTGATTCTGTACCTCATTCTGGAATTCCTTGAACTTTTCAAAGGATTCCGACTTGTGCCTCATTAAGTAGATATATCCATATCTACTATAGTCATCGGTGAAAGTAATGAATCATGAAAACCACCTCTAGCTGTCGTACTCATTAGTCCACACACATCAAGATCTATGAGTGCCAATCGGTGGGACGCCCTTTCACTCCGACCAAATGAAAGGTGTCTTGTTCATCTTTCCGACCAGGCAAGACTCGCATGTTTCAAATGATTCCAAATCAAATGAGTTTACAGTTCTATCATCATGGAGCATTTTCATGTGTTTCTCACTTATGTGACCCAAACAACAATGCCAAATGAAAGTGGAATTCATCTCATTAGGCCGAAGTCCTTTCGCATTAATATTATAGACGGATGCATCAACAATATTTAAAATAAACAACCCATTCAAAATAGGTGCATAGCCATAAAACTCTTCATTCAAAAATATAGAACAACCATTGTTCTCAATAATGAATTTATAACCCTCTGCCATCAAACATGAGGCAGAGATAATGTTTCTACTAATGGCTGGAACGTAATAACAATTATTCAATTCCATAATAAATCCTAAAGGCAAAAGTAATGGCAAAGTCCCGATGGCTAATGCAGCAACCCTTGCTTTATTCCCGACGCGAAGATCCATCTCGCCCCTTGTAATTCTCCTACTCTTTGTTAGACTCTGATCGAATTGCGAGATATGAGCAACCGATCCGTATCAAATACCCATGAGTTAACGGAAGAGTCGACAAGAAAAACATCTATAACATTAATACCTGTAGTGGAAGTTTTAGTCCCACCATTCCTTTTCTGATCAGCCTGGTATTTCTTCCAGCCTCTTCCAATGGCCTAGCTCTTTGCAAGAAAAGCATTCATTCTCTTGAGTCGGGCCGGACTTAGTCTTGGGCTTAGGCTTGTTAGTTTTGATCTCATCTGAAACTTTAGCCTTGCCCTTTTTCTTGACCCAAGTCTTAGCCTTCTTCTTGAAGCTTATACTCTTTTGCACCATCATCATATGACTGTTGCTTTTCTTAATGCTGCTCTCTACTGTCTTAAGCATCATATGCTGTTCGGTGAGATTCTTGTCTAAGCCGTTCATATGGAAGTTCAAAATGAACTGGCCATAGCTTTCAGGAAGCGAAGCAAGAATCAAATCTGTAGCCAACTCTTGACTAAGTGGAAAACCAAGTTTTTCCAAGCTCTGTGTGTAACCAACCATTTTGATCACATGAGGGCTCACTGGACCACCCTTAGCTAGCCTACATCCAAACAAGTTCTTTGAGATCTCATATCTCTTAGTTCTTGCTTGTGTCTCAAATAAACATGCCTTTGAGTGCCACGATCATATCGTGAGCCTCAATGTTCTCAAACTATTCGAAGGTGCGAGTTCATTGCAAGCATGATGAGATGACTAACATCAAGGGATTCATCATATGCCTTTTATAGGCGGCTTTAAGAGCAAGCAAGAAGATTATCTGTAGGCACATCCGAATTGGTTCCTCTAGAACATGTTCCTTTTTATCTTGCCTAAGAACAATTCTCAAGTTCTTGAGACCAATCCATAAAATTTGTTCCATTTGGTTTTTCTCTTTCAAGTATCGAACGTAAAAGCAAAAGCTCGATGTAGGTACGCTAGCTTGGTGCCATAATCTACAACATAAAATATGCAAAACTAAGACATATGTTCAATCAAAGTAACTTCTATTAAACAATTTAACAAAGATACTCCCACTAAATACCATACCCTCTTATGACAGGTTTAGTGTTTCAAGATCCATAATCATTTAATCTACTAGTGAGCTTTGGCATCACTACTAGAAGACTAGTGAAAATGGTAAGCAACCCTTTGCTAATCATATCTCTATATGACTCTTGTTGTTGGGCAAGATCTTTATGCTTGGGTACCCAACCCTTATGCCCTAAGGTCCACAATCTGTTATGATAACTTTGTTAAGTTAAACCAATGCTTAGCGTGTAAGTGTTCGACACAAACCCATCTAGTCAAGTAGAGTTAATAGCACTGCTTTGGCAAGACCTACCATTAAAATACATGACTTTGGATGGTGCAAAGATATTTGGGAGGGCATCAATTTAACTTAATATTATGTGAGGGAATTTTACTTCTACCATGTTAAAAGCATTTAAAGCAAAAACATGTATAGAAATAAATGAACAGAATATAAAGGCATTCATAGACAATCAAATTACATTGTGATATAGTATGACCCTTCTCCATGGTGATCTCCATTGCCATGCATCCTGCTCACCGTGTTCTCAAGTGGTTGACTCCTCCAAGCACTCCCACTAAGCCATTACTCCTAATAGCACTAGTAATGAATCACAAGGAGTAAAGAAGCATCACAAGTCGACACGCAGGCCGTTATACAAATATAGATAGCCTTGGGCTGCAATTAACATGACACGTAGGTCATGAACATTACACAAATACATGCATCTCATACATGAAACATTATGGGTCATACTATTCACATCAATCCCTACAAAAACAAGTTATGCACGGAATCCAATTCTATCGGGCAACATGAACACATACCATCTATAACATGCGGTACGATTAGCCAGCACGGTAGGAGTGATATGCAGTCTGGTCGTGAACAAGCGCAATAAACCATCTGGTCCTTATGGCTCATACCTCCTCATTGACCCATCTACCACCGAAAACCGATCGATCTTATCGACCAGGGACTAGATCGTTCCATCTATATGAACCGATCTAGGTTACCAGACCCGACCAGTAATAGATCCAATCTACTACTACCACATATCAAGTATATACGATCGATCCAAATCAAAAACTACGCAGGATGGCTTTGATACCACTGTTGGGATACGGGTAGGCTACGATAGCTACAAATCAAAAATTTCTACCATGCAAACCAGGAAGCCAAGCAAGTAGATGATCACAGATCGTTATCACCAAACGCGCAGAGCAGCAGAAGAAGGGTTGCGCACCGTCCAACGAGAGTGCATCGATGTAGTGGTCGAGTCGATCGTCCAACGCCGAGCAAGTCGATGCAGATGGTCGAGTCGATCGTCTTCTCCAGCAACGTCTGTAGTTCCTTGTGAAGATCGTGGATCGTCCTTAAGCGCAACAGTCGTAGTAGCACCTCTACGGTATCCACACGTCCAGGGAAGGAACAACCGTACGTTAGTGTACTAGCACCAAGTTGCACGGCAGAGCTCTCAAGAAGATGGCGGTTAGGGTTTTGGTGTAAAAACCTCTATCCCAAACGACCTCATGCATCTTGTGAGAACCGGGTATTTAACTTGTAGTACTTAACCATTAAGATGATTCAAGCATTACAAATCAAATATCACGACTCTCGTGTATATGTACTTCTCGAAGTGCAAAGACACATACCCCATACAAAAATTATGCATCAATTCCATTCAACACATAGAATCCAAAGTACAACTAAGCAATTCAAAAGACATAAAATATAGAGTTATTATAAAAGGGGCCGACCAGCCAAATGACAACTAAAGAGGCTTAAATAACAGCGGAAGTAAGGTGCCATAAGATGGCGATAAACAAAAGCCAATTAGTGTGCCTTTAACCCACAAGGCAACCAACCGGGCCACCAACCTAGTCGTCGAAACCACCGCACATCTCGCAAAAGTATAACCCTTGGGGTTCAACTTCCTCCTCTACAACAATTTATTAAGCAAAGCACTGACGTGTAGAGTAACATGCCTATATATTTAGCTACATGCAAGCTTATTCAAGTGGAGGAGGCTCTAGACTCATTTTCAGCATAAAGCAAGTTTTCATTTGCAATAATGTAATAGATTTAAAGCAATTTTACAATCTGTTTTATTTGACAAAAACAGCGATATAACAAGTAACAATAATAACAAGACATCCTGGAAGTGGCTAACCCAATAGCCACCACAACAATAGCATGAATTACCCATTCATACCACCCACATCAAGTTTTAATTAAGATTCCAAAATGTTGAGTCTAACTCCTGCAAATCCGGTCCCAAGCGTGTCCATAACCTCTGACGAGGCTATTCAATAGTTTATACCTCGAGGGGTGTACCAATGTACCCACACGTCAGACGCCTTTTCGCCACTAGATTAGCACACTTCCTTTGGTATGCCGAACACGGCTAAGTCCTACGAGACATTTCCAATGGATGATGCTAATTAAGAGAGCAGAACCCAACAAAGAGAAAGACACATCAGCCAGCTCAAGCCGATTTGCTGATGTTCCCCTCCTATCACAAACATTTCCTTTTTCAACCACCAACCAGCTCATAATTAACACCGCCCAAGGTACTTAGTCAAGAGAGGTCCCATATCCCTCTCGCGTGGTTAGCATGCAATTATGCTTGGTTTTGGTGAAACAAGATGTTCGGTCCTTGTTGACCTAGGCAAGACATTCACACACCCGATATCACACCATCCAACCACTTGCCCAAGTCTAAATCATTTCATTTGCACTTTTAGTTTTCAAAGCAATTTAGCACAAGGTGCTGATCAAAGAGTAATAAAATGATTTGTGTGATCAAGGTTATCAACTAAGTCGATAACCGCCCAATTCTACCGGTAGCTAAGCATTTCTAAGCATGACACCGTAAAGACAATAAAAGAGCATAATTCAACCACCAGGCTCTAATTCACCGGCGAGATTAATACCTTATGTTTTGTGGCAGGGGATAACAATTTAAGGGCAACCATGCAATAGGAATAGCTACCTCTAATCGGGAAAATTACTTTGACACAAAAGCATGCATACATACAATTTGTAAACAAAGTATTAGACTTGAAAGTAATGGGACATTTTATGATCAAACTGCTTGCCTTGCTGAGGATGATTATCTTTCTGCAGAGGGTCACTCGCGCAATCAATAATTTCGTTTGAACCTAGCGAAAGAAGTCGAAAGCACAATAAGAACGAATAACACCGAAAAGACCCAAAAATTCAAAATCATCCAAAAATCATGAAAAATTCACAGAAGGTAGAGCATGATTTTAGGTGAATTTAACAACAAGAATCAATTTATTTAGATGCCCTATGCAAAAGTTATGATAGTTTGAAAGTCAGTTTTCCAGAAAATCCAATTTAATTGCTACCGGTTACTGTTGATCCGAATTAATTATTTTGGTGAACATTTCCAGAGGTGTGGTGCACTTGAAATTTTTAGGGTAGGCATAGCACCTCATGAGATGAACAATGGAATTTGACTCACCTCATTTGGAGCTAAGATGAATTTTCTATGATTTTTCAAAGTCATGAAAGTAGTGTTCAAAACAATTGCAAACTAAGATTTTTAGAAATAGCAACATGCTCAAAACCTATTTTACAATAAACTACACTAATAGAGGATTCTAACAAAGTTGAGTTTACTCTTTTTGGAGTTACAGAAAAATACTTATGCGTTTTTGAAGTTAAAGCAATTTTTAGTGCAACAATAATACTAAACCTAAAGTAATTTTGCCAAATGTGATTTATGGAATAGTAACATGATTCAAACCATTTTATAATAAATAACATTTAAAAGGAAACTATCAAAATTTGAATCATCAATTTTGGAGCTAGAATGAATTACTTATGAAATTTTGAAGTTTAACCAATTTTCAGTTCACAAATAAAGCATTTCGGAAATTATATAAACATTACATACTCTTTTTATACCGATACCCATCTAAGCCATACACACTGACAGGAGGGCCCCACAATCCCTTTCTATTTCCAAATAAAATTCTAATGAAAATCTGATTCTCCCGGTGGGACCCATGTGTCAGCGTCAGTGCGGATTTTAAAGCTTTAATGACCAGGATTTCTGTGCAAGGGGCCTACTTGCCATAGAGACCGCACGACCATTACACGTGCTAAGACAAAGATCTGCTCAATCATTAAGCATTAATTTAGGATTTGCTTCTTAATGGTGCTACTGTAACATCCCAATTTTCAGAGCTTATAAAAAACCATTTGAATAGTTAGTAGGGAGAAAATTCACCATTTGGATTTATTTGAATTTAATTCAAAAGCTTAATATTGGACTTTGAGTAACAAAACAGTTTAATATGACTAAAGTCAACATGAACAATAGTCAAAACTATTTTATTTGGATTCTATGTGCTTGGATATATTTTCTAGAATTTTCTAGAATTTTTCCATGTGCATTTGCTATTTTCTTTTGCCTTTTTGAAATTTCTGCTATTTTCTAAAATGGAAAAGCTATTTAAAATCTCCAAACAGTCCTTGGGCCTAAACCCACTCCTTCTCCCGTCCCGGCCCAGCACTGTGTAGCCCACGCGCGCGCACGCCCGCTCCGCCTAACAGGTGGCCCCCAGCAGTCAGCCCCTCTCTCTCTCTCCACGCGCTCTGCTCATCCTCCACCGTTCGATCAAGTTTGGACGGTCCGATGGCGTTGTGCCGTCCGGCCGGTCTGAACGTCACCGTGTTTGTGAGCCGTCCGATCAGGGTTGGACGGCCAGATCTTCACCCGCGCGCGCACACGCCTCACCCACGCCTTTTTCCACTCGCGCTCGCTCGAGCCTCAGCCGCTGTCAAGTGGGCCCCACCCTCGTTACTGTTTATCATCTCCGAATACGTCGGGCAGTTTGTTTGCGCCGCCACGCGGCCGTTTGGGCGTCCGTGCCTAGACGCCCCGAGCCGCCTCTATAAAGGAGGAAGCCCTCGCCCTCGCTTCCTTTCCACCGCCTCCTCGTCGGCACTTCTAACCCTAGCCGCCGCAGAGCCGAGATCAATCCCCGCCGCCTACTCGACGCGAGCAATTCCGCACCCGAAGCCACCGGAGCCTCGCACTGCACCATCGACATCGCGAAGCAAGAGGAACCCCGGGGACACCTTCGTTTAAATCGGAGGAGCCCTCTAACACCGCCGAATCAAGCCCGAAGCTTCGCACAATGTGAGTCTTGCCTCGGTCACTTAAGGACTAAACTTTGTGCGCCATTGAACTGAGCCCTCCTGTACGACCACATGCCTATTATAGGACGGGCCTAGCATAGTAAGATATGAATTCTTGGCATTGGTTGCTCAAGTGGTAGGTTAGGCTATGTGAATAGGATGGAGGTGTGTGCTACCATGTAGTCGCATCGCGGGACGGTTCGCCGCTTCCCTATCCAACGGTGTGTGTTGTGCCATACACTGTGCATGGTTTGGTATGACATAAGCACATCGAGCATCTATGTTAAGATGAAGTTTCAAATGCTTTGTTACGATTAGTGCTTGCAACACCGGTTGTATCTTGTGGGTAAAGTGTACAAACTCGCAGATTGTAAACAATCTATTGAATAGTCACGTCCTCGGTTATGGACAATGCTGGGGATTTCATGACGAGGGTAGATCTTTAAACTGTGTGGGAAGGAGTGTGTGATCTAAATCATATGGCTATGTGAAGAATATGTTTAGAATTTTGTGTGTGTCTTTGTGAAATCAACTGTTAAAATTATTATTATTGTCTATTTGTTTTACTCTTTCAATCTATTATTGTATTCAATTGCAAATGTTGCATTTCAGAAAAGAACCACAAAATGCCATTCCCTTGTAATAAGCTTGCATGTATAATTGCATTTTTGTGGTGTGACTTATAGTACGGTGTGTACTCATGCTTGCTTTAAAACAAATCAAGCAGAAGAGGAGGAGTCTTCACCAGCATTCGAGGAGGAGTATATCGAAGGTACCGATCGTGAGGTCTTGATCCCGATCGGTTGCACTGTGGTGAATCGATGGGATGCCGCCGCTTCTGCTTTTCACGCTTTATTTCTCTCATAGCCAAGTGGCTTAAATAAATGTAAACTCGACCGTAAGGTCAAACTATTATTTATTAATCAAATTATTGTTTATGCTATTATTCGCTTGTGTGGATCGATATCCACCTTTGTTGACACTAGCACTAGCATGATCCTGGACTAGTGCATTAAACACAGAGGGTCCAGAATTGTAATTTTGGGTCCCGACAGAGGTGGTATCAGAGCCATATTGACTGTAGGTCTTGACCTTAGTTAGATCAGCCGTTCGAGTGTCCAAATTATTTTCTAAAGAAAATTTAACTTACAAGACTAAATGAATTGCTTAACTCCTCTCATATCTCTCTTGACTCATCTATTGCTAAAATTTTCCTCTCCCTACTGTTTTAACTTGGTTCCTGCCTCTTGTCTATCTTGACAGATGCCTTACCTTCAGACCTTCAGAGATTGCAATGGAGGACTTGCCGTAGAGTTGTGGAAGCTGCTACAGACACTTGGAGGCTTTGACTGCCCAATGTACCGTGGCAGCGAGTACCTGGTCAACGGACTAGACCGTGGTGTGATCTGCCATCTGACAGTCTACGCCAGGAGGAACACTAGAGGTAGCTAGCCTTTGGACATCTCAGTCAGGAGGACTACCTTTGGGATAGGAATCCAGGAGTCATCACACTTGGCCATCCTCCGAGTCTGCAGTATCTACGCACAGGAGCTGCAGAACACTGTTTTCCGCTACCATCCCAGATCCCCTTTAGAGGAGCTAGCTGCGCGCTTTCCATCTACAAATGGGGAAGGCAACGCCACAGTAGTGCACCTTGCTCAGTTCACAGCTGCTCAGGAGGAGTCGCTGGCATTGGTCGCCATAGAGCTAGAGTGTGCCTATGAAGCATGGGAAAGAGCCGAGAACAGAGTCGCTGTCTTAGAGCAAGCTCTCACGGCCAAAGCATGAGCTCAAGATGATCGAGAAGAAGATCAGGAGGAGAATCCGGGAGAAGATCCAGAGGAGATTCTAGAGGATCCAACGAAGGCAGCAGAGCTAGAAGATCCGGCAGGTTTGCAGAGCGGAGGAGCTGGACTGCACCTGCCGCCTGCTTCCTCTACACCACCCGAGGCATCGTAACCGGTTTGTGAGGATGCCACCACGCCCGAGTCTCACAGAGGCGGGAGCGCGCTGTGGTTGTGGAGGCTTTCGAGTAGTTCGTTTAAGTTTCTGTTCGATCGGGCTTAGTCGGCTTTTCCCTTTCGAGTCGCCCTTTAGGCGGTAGCTTGTGTGCTTAGGTTCGTCTTATTTCCTTGTGTGCAAGTGTGAGCTGCAAAAGCCCTTAGGCATTTGTTGTAGCCATGCTAAAACCCTAATAATAAAGTTATTTCATTTGAGTTTCTTGAGCTGTGTTTGTTGGGTTTAATCTATCCCCCTGTCTAGTTCTTAACTCATCTTGTGCTTGCTACCTTATCTAACCTATGGAGCTTCACCAGATGGTTCAAACTCGTCACACCGCTACAAGTGGGTCCGGCACCCCAGCGTCCGAAGAAAATGATCAAATCCAGAGGACAAGTACACCTCAAGCACCACCTCTTGACTTGCAGAACATTGGAGCCTTTATGGCAGCACAAATGCAGATGATGTATGCTATGATGAACCAGATGCAGGCTATGAACAACAACAACAACAACAGTCATCAGGGAGGAGCCCCAGTCGCTCATGGCCATCAGGGACCATCCAAGTTGGCTGAATTAATGAGGACCCGTCCGCCAACTTTCTCTGGGCATGTCACACCAATAGAAGCTGATGATTGGCTTCGCGTAATTGAAAGGAAGCTGCTGATCACCCAATGCAGCGATCACGAGAAAGTTCTGTATGCCACTCATCAGATGGAGGGCGTAGCTGCTGAGTGGTGGGAGAATTTTTGCACGGCGCATGAAGCATCGCAGAATATCACTTGGGAAGAATTCTCCGTAGTCTTCCGCCAGTATCATGTACCTGAAGGGATCATGGATTTAAAGAAAGATGAGTTCCGTGCTCTTAAGCAAGGCGCTATGTTAGTAACCGATTATCTGAATAAGTTTACTCAGTTAGCTCACTATGCTCCAGAGGACGTCGCTACTGACAAGTCTCGTCAGAGTCGTTTCTTGAAGGGATTGAACTCAGGACTACAGGTCAATCTGCTTGCCCACACCTTTCCAAATTTCCAGGAGTTGCTTAACAAGGCGTTGGTCATGGAGGACAAACGCAAAGAACTGGAGGACCACCGCAAGCGTAGGATGGCTCAGCAGGGAAGCCACCAGCCACAACAGCAGAGAGCAAGAATAGTGCCACAGCAGATCAATCGCTTCCAGCCGCAGAGTTCTTTCAGGACGCCTGCACCGCCTTCAGCACCTCGTCCTTTTGTTCAGAATTCTCACAACCCCACACCAGTCAACCCTACCCCAGGGAACAACAGGCAGAATGAACCTAGAGCGTGCTACAACTGCCGTCAACCAGGTCACTTCACCAATCAGTGCCCCTAGAAGGGAACAATCACTCCAGTCCGCTTCAACCTTGGAGCAACACCTACCAAGACCCCAGTGCAGAACAAGCAAGGAGTTCCTCAAGGAACCAGTCAACCAGGAGGAACGCCTCAGTCAGTTGTCAGAGGTCGTGTTAACCACGTCACTCTAGAAGGAGCCCAAGAAGCACCGGACGTCGTATTGGGTAAGTTCCTAGTAAATTCAAGACTGTGATCGATTACTGTTTGATTCTGGAGCTTCGCATTCGTTTGTTTCTAGAGTTTTTACAACTAAGAATAAATTGGACGTTATGCACCTTAAGCATACTTTGCTAGTCCAGTCGCCTAGAGCAGAGCTAAGTTCTAAAGTGGGTTGTTTAGGAGCTAAGTTACTCATAGCTGGAGTTGAGTTTCTAGCTAACCTAATTGTTCTTGACACCCAAACCATAGAAGTCATTCTTGGCATGGATTGGTTAACCAAGCACAAAGCCGTATAGATTGTGGTCAAGAGCCGTTATAATCGAGGATACCAAAGGAAACAAGATAGAATTCCTAGCTACCTCAAAGGCGTAATGGACATCTATTTGGTCAATAGCACAAGACCATTGCTTTGGAAGATGTGCCCGTTGTCCGAGAGTATCCAGATGTGTTTCCGGAAGAGTTACCAGGGATGCCACCGGATCGTGACATCGAGTTTGTCATTGATCTAGTGCCAGGAACAGCACCAATCTCGAAGAGACCTTATCGGATGCCAGCTGATGAGCTAGCAGAGATGAAGAAGCAGATCGAAGAACTTTTGGAGAAAGGCTTTGTGAGGCCTAGTTCGTCGCCATGGGGAGCGCCAGTCCTGTTCGTCAAAAAGAAGGATGGAAGCATGAGAGTGTGCATCGACTACCGATCTCTCAATGAAGTCACTATCAAGAATAAGTACCCATTGCCCCGGATAGATGATCTGTTTGATCAGATGAAAGGAGCCGGAGTGTTCTCGAAGATCGATCTGCGATCAGGTTACCATCAGTTGAAGATTTGTCCCAAGGATGTACCTAAGACCGCTTTCTCAACGCGGTACGGACATTATGAGTTCTTAGTCATGTCCTTTGGTCTGACTAATGCCCCTGCTTATTTCATGAACATGATGAATAAGGTATTCATGGAGTATTTGGACAAGTTCGTAGTTGTATTCATCGATGATATTCTGGTTTACTCCAAGTCAGAAGAAGAACATGCGGAACATTTGAGATTAATCCTAGAGAAACTCAGAGAGCATCAGTTGTATGCTAAGTTTAGCAAGTGTGATTTCTGGAAAAAGGAAGTTGATTTTCTTGGTCATGTGATGACAGCTGCAGGAGTAGTAGTTGACCCTGGTAAAGTTAAAGCCGTATTACATTGGGAACAGCCCAAGACTGTCACTCAGATTCGTAGTTTCTTGGGATTAGCGGGATATTATCGTCGTTTCATTGAAGGATTCTCATCAATTGCTAGACCTCTTACGCAATTGTTGAAGAAAGAGAAAAAGTTTACCTGGACCTCAGCTTGTGAAGAAAGTTTTCAAGAGTTGAAGAAGCGTTTGACTTCAGCCCCAGTGCTGATTTTACCAGATATTCACAAGGACTTCGATATCTATTGTGATGCTTCGCGTCAAGGATTAGGATGTGTCCTGATGCAAGAAGGAAGAGTTGTCGCTTATGCGTCAAGACAGTTAAGGCCGCATGAAAAGAATTACCCTACCCATGATCTGGAATTAGCTGCAGTAGTGCATGCCTTGAAGATTTGGCGTCATTACCTTATCGGTAATCGCTGTGAGATTTATACGGATCATAAAAGCTTGAAATATATTTTCACCCAGTCATATCTGAATATGAGGCAGAGAAGATGGCTAGAATTAATAAAGGATTATAATCTTAGAATCCATTACCATCCTGGTAAAGCCAATGTGGTCGCAGATGCCTTGAGCCGCAAGAGTCACTGTAATGCGATGGAAGTAAAAGAGGTTTGTTTAGAACTTCAAGAGGAATTCCAGAAGCTGAAACTAGAAGTAGTACCTGAAGGATTCGTGGCTAGTTTGGAAGTGCAGTCTACCTTGGAGAAGATTCGCGAGGCTCAGCCAAAAGATTCGGAGTTTTCACACATCAAAAAGAAGATGGCAGAAGGGAAGTTCAAAGACTTCACCGTGGATGATCAGGACATACTGTGGATCAATGGACGTATTTGCGTGCCAGATGCTGATGGATTGAGACAGCTAATTTTAAAGGAGGCCCATGACTCAAAGTATTCGATTCACCCTGGTAGTACTAAGATGTATCAGGATGTTAAGAATAAGTTTTGGTGGCCGAATTTGAAACGAGACATCGCAGAGTTCGTTGCCTTGTGCGACGTGTGTCAGAAAGTCAAAGCAGAACATCAGAGACCCGCAGGTCTGTTGCAACCTTTGAAGATTCCAGAGTGGAAGTGGGAAGAAATCGGAATGGATTTCATTACCGGATTACCCAAGACTCAATCGGGTTATGATTCAATTTGGGTAATAGTGGACCGTCTGACTAAAGTTGCCCATTTCTTGCTAGTCAAAACCACGTACTCAGGAGATCGTCTGGCAGAGCTGTATATGTCAAGGATTGTCAGTTTGCATGGTGTGCCCAAGAAGATAGTGTCAGATCGAGGATCTCAGTTCACCTCCCGTTTTTGGCATAGTTTGCATGAAGCCTTAGGGACCCATCTGAATTTCAGTACTGCATATCATCCCCAGACAGCTGGACAGATTGAAAGAGTCAATCAGATATTGGAGGATATGTTGAGAGCCTGTGCTCTAGCTAATGCTACCCGCTGGGATAAGAGTTTGCCATACGCAGAATTCTCGTACAACAATAGTTATCAAGCCAGTCTGCAAATGTCGCCGTTTGAAGCTTTGTATGGTCGTGCCTGCAGAACCCCGTTGAATTGGTCAGAAACTGCTGAACGTACAGTCTTTGGTCCAGATATTATTCAAGAAGTAGAAGAACAAGTGTCCATGATCAGAGAGCGATTAAAGGTAGCTTAGTCGAGGCAGAAGAGTTATGCTGATTATCGCCGTCGTGATCTCAATTTCGAGCCCGAAGATTTTGTTTACCTTCGAGTTACGCCCCTCAGAGGTGTGAAAAGGTTTCATGCCAAAGGAAAGCTTGGCCCTCGATATGTTGGTCCGTTCAAGATTTTGAATCGCCGTGGAGAAGTAGCTTATCAATTGGAACTGCCGCAGTCACTAGCAGGAGTACATGATGTCTTTCACATCTCTCAGTTAAAGAAGTGTCTTCGTGTGCTAGAAGAACAAGCCTCGTTGGAGTCGATTGAACTGAAGGAAGACCTCACCTACAAAGAACAACCGGTTAAGATTTTGGATGTCGCGGAACGTCGGACCAGAAGCAAGACAGTTCGATTTTGCAAAGTGCAATGGAGCAACCACTCAGAAGGTGAAGCCACGTGGGAGCGTGAAGAAGAGTTGAAAGCCGAGTTCCCTAGCCTTTTCTCCGGCTAGCCTGAATCTCGGGACGAGATTCCTTTAAGGGGGGAGGTTTGTAACATCCCAATTTTTAGAGCTTTTAAAAAACCATTTGAATAGTTAGTAGGGAGAAAATTCACCATTTGGATTTATTTGAATTTAATTCAAAAGCTTAATATTGGACTTTGAGTAACAAAACAATTTAATATGACTAAAGTCAACATGAACAATAGTCAAAACTATTTTATTTGGATTCTATGTGCTTGGATATATTTTCTAGAATTTTCTAGAATTTTCCATGTGCATTTGCTATTTTCTTTTGCCTTTTTGAAATTTCTGCTATTTTCTAAAATGAAAAAGCTATTTAAAATCTCCAAACAGTCCTTGGGCCCAAACCCACTCCTTCTCCGTCCGCCAAAGCCTTTGTCAGCATACCTGCCACGACGCTCGCTCGCCTAACAGTGGCCCCAGTGATCGGCCCCTCTCTCTCTCTCTCCACGCGCTCTGCTCATCCTCCACCGTTCGATCAAGTTTGGACGGTCCGATGGCGTTGTGCCGTCCGACCGGTCCGAACGTCACCGTGTTTGTGAGTCGTCCGATCAGGGTTGGACGGCCAGATCTTCGCCCGCGCGCGCACGCGCCTCACCCACGCCTTTTTCCACTCGCGCTCGCTCGAGCCTCAGCCGCTGTCAAGTGGGCCCCACCCTCATTACTGTTTATCGTCTCCGAATACGTCGGGGAGTTTGTTTGCGCTGCCGTGCGGCCGTTTGGGCGTCCGTGACCTAGACGCTCCCGAGCCGCCGCCTCTATAAAGGGAGGAAGCCCTCGCCCTCCGCTTCCTTTCTACCGCCGCCTCCTCGTCAGCACCTAACCCTAGCCGCCGCAGGAGCCGTAGATCCAATCCCCGCCGCCGCCTACTCCGACGAGTAATTCTGCCACCCGCAGCCGCCGGAGCCTCGGCACCTGCACCATCGGCATCGTGCAAGAAGAGGAACCCCGGGGACACCTTCGTTTCGTCGGAGGAGCCCTCTAACGCTGTCGCCGTCAAGCCCGAAGCTTCGCCGCCGCTTCAACCTCGCCGCCAGCCACCTCGATCGTCCTTGAGCACCCGTGAGCACCTCGTTGTGATCCTCGCAGCCTCCTCTACCTCCCGCACCACTACTCGCATTGTTGAGTCGCCGCCGTTCGCCGGAACCATTGGTTCCCGTGCGCCGCCGCCCTCGCCGCCGTCCACGTCACCCTCCACCTCAACACTCCCGCCTCCGTGGCGCGTGCGTGTCAGCCACGTAGGCGCCGCGTCAGCGCCACATGCGTGGTTGCGCCACCTCAGCCCCGACCCAGATCCAGAGGCTCGGTGGACTTGGTCCTCCGTGAGCCGTGTCACTAACGTGTGGGTCCCACACGTCAGGTTTTTCTTTTTATTTATCTTTTCCGAAATTCCTTCGCTGACGCCAGCATTGCGCAATAATCCGGGTTTTCTTTTAAAGAATAATTCGAAATGCGATAATCCAATTTCTAGGGTTTTCTTTAGATTCAAACTTCCAAACCTCATAACTTTTGCATCCTAACTCCAAATCAGTCCATTCAAATTTCTAAATTCCTATAAATTCCAGATATATTTAATGGAGATTTTTATTTATTTTTTTGGAGTTGTTTTGCCTCTGTTATTTATTTATTTTGTTTGTTTGCTTCGTTTGCGAGTAGACTTCGACGCTTCGGGAAGATTTGAAGAAGAAGAAGGAACACATCAAGACCAAGATCAATTCCTAGATCTGTTCCAAGGCAAGTCATGCTTTGACCATGTTGAATCCCAGTTTTCCAAATATTATTTTTATTCAAAGTATTGCATTTTATTTCAAGTAATTATTTAAATGCTCTTGGGATTAGCTATTAAATCCAATCTGTTATGCCTTCCTTGTATAATTGTTATGCCTTGATCCTTTGTCACCCTAGTTGATAATTAGTTGGTAATATTATAGCACCAACGTGGGTTGGTTAGTACGATTAGATTGCTTAGCCATGCCACGAATCACCTATTCATGTAAAGTGCAATTATTAACTTAACTAAGTGACTATGTAACTTTGTAATAATCTGTGTGCACTATGTGTCTTTGTGGCATGTGTTGCACTTAAATCAACTAGGTGGGAAAAAGGTTTAGACTGAGGCAAGTGGAAGGAACTGTGTGACATGATGGCTATGTGATATGGGCTTGTGAATCTGTGTGTCATATTTATCTGTGTGCCTTAGTTAGCACAATGGGAGTCTTGCCTCGGTCACTTAAGGACTGAACTTTGTGCGCCATTGAACTAAGCCCTCCTGTACGACCACATGCCTGTTATGGGACGGGCCTAGCGGTAGGTTAGGCTATGTGAATAGGATGGAGGTGTGTGCTACCATGTAGTCGCATCGCGGGATGGTTCGCCGCTTCCCTGTCCAACGGTGTGTGTTGTGCCATACACTGTGTATGGTTTGGTTTGAAATAAGCACATCGGGAGCATCTATGTTAAGATGAAGTTTCTGAAATGCTTTGTTACGATTAGTGCTTGCAACACTGGTTGTATCTTGTGGGTAAAGTGTACAAACTCTGCAGAGTGTAAACAATCTATTCGAATAGCCGCGTCCTCGGTTATGGACAATGCTCGGGGATTTCACATGAGGGGTAGATCTTTAAAACTGTGTGGGAAGGGAGCTGTGTGATCTAAATCATATGGCTATGTGAACAATCTGTTTAGGCTGTGTGTGTCTTTGTGAAATCAACTGTTAAAATTATTATTATTGTCTATTTGTTTTACCTGCTTTCAATCTATTATTGTATTCAATTGCAAATGTTGCATTTCTGCAAAAGAACCACAAAATGCCATTCCCTTGTAATAAGCTTGCATGTATAATTGCATTTCTGTGGTGTGACTTAAGTAGTACGGTGTGTACTCACGCTTGCTTTAAAATAAATCAAGGTAAGAGGAGGAGTCTTCACCAAAGATTCGAGGAGGAGTATATCGAAGGTGCACGATCATGAGGTCTTGATCGATCGGTTGCTTGTGGTGAATCGATGGGATGCATTGCCGCCATTTCTGCTGCTTTATTTCTCTATTAGCCCTGCGTAGCTTAAATAAATGTAAACTTCGATCGTAAGGTCAAACCATTATTTATTAATCAAATTATCGTTTATGCTATTATTCGCTTGTGTGGATCGATATCCACCTTTGTTGACACTTGTGTGCACTAGCGTGATCTGGACTAGTGCATTAAACACAGAGGGTCCAGAATTGTAATTTTGGGTCCCGACAATTACTCTGAAGAACGGTTGGGAAACCGACACCAGAATCATGATGCGCTGAAGTTTTGCTGCTCGCACGATGCGGTGAGCTAAGGCGGTGCGGTCTGAGGGCAAGAATGGAAACCCTGGAGTCGTGCGCATCCATTGGTAGTGGTTGCAACGACGGAGGCTGCCTGCATCGGCGGCTAGCCGGCGGCGAGCGGTGGCCAACCTACGGCTATGGTGCATGCGACGGCACGGTACAATTTTGAGCTAACCAAAGCGCGCCGAAGCTACAAGGTTTGTCACTGAGGCTTACCAGAGGGAAGAAAAGGCCGGAGGAGGCTCGGTGAAGGTTCACCCACGGCAATGGCGGCGGCGGCGGTGCGCTCACGAGGAGGGGGCACTCTGGGGAAAAAAGGAGGAAATGAGAGGTGGGAATAGGATCAGGGAATCCACGAGATGGTTCCAAAAGGTGGAATTGAAGGGGTACTCACCGTGCCAGCGCCGGGGAAGAAAATGGGGTGTTCGGCTTTCTAAAGGAAATCTTCAAAATTCCCAATCTCCTGCAAAGCATTGAAGAAATAAGTTGAGGGGAAAAGATCCTCATGCAGTGGCGCGCATGGTGACGCATGTGATCAAGGGTAGGACTCACCGAGTCGATAATGGCAAAAGGGGTAGCCGCGGCCGCGCTCTGGAACCGACGGGGACACGCTCGTGGTCTTGGGACCTAGAAGCCAGTGCATGGTCCGGTATTAGCAAGATGAGCACAGCGAGGATAGAGGAAGACGAAGAGCACAAAAGAACGGAGCTTACCCGAGGGGAATGCAAGAAGAGAGCCTCTTCCTCCTCGGCCACCGAGAGGAGGAACGGAGGAAAGGGGAGGATGCGAGTGGTATTAAGCTTGGGGAGATGACGGGGTGGAAGCGGCGTGAGCGAGCGGTGCTCATGGGTTGGTCGCAGAGGGCGGTGGGAGACGGTGTTGACGGAGTAGCGCTCAGGGCTCGCACGGCGCGTGGCACCCAGCTCCTGCGCGCTTTGTCCTGAGGTTGAAGAAGCACACGCGCTGCAGGGCCCGCGTGGCAGAGACAGAAGGAGGTGCAGTCGGGGTCTGACTCACCTGAGTGGGTGCGGTTGGATCAAGTGGGCGCGGGACGAAGCGATGGCTGGTTGGTCGGTGGTCAGATCGTCGGATCAGATCGAACGGTCCTAAGAGGTTGGGTCGATGACTAGATGGTGCGGTGCAAGCAGGTTGGGTTAGGGTCCGATCGGTTCAATAGTACTTGAGTCCAAGTTTCAAAACAGATTTGACGAGAAAATGGAGAGGTTGACCGAGGCTTTAAAAATAGGAATAAAATTCTAAAAATTCTAAATTAATTCAAGGGTGTTCTCGAACATCCTAGTTCCCAAATAAAATTTGAAAACCTACTGTTCATATTTTATTTGCTTAATTTAAATTCAAACTAAGAATAGGTAGTTCCCAAATAAAATTTGAAAACCTACTGTTCATATTTTATTTGCTTAATTTAAATTCAAACTAAGAATAGGTCTTTAATTTGAGTTTTAATTTTATATGGGTTGAGTTAGGTTCCAAAATTTTGGGAGAAATTATATTTATTCATTATAATTGTTATAGTATTAGAATAAATTATTTTCAGATGATGTTCATAAGTTTTTATTCTTGTTTTCTTTTGGAATTTAAATTTGAAGTGTATGTTTTCTTTGAGTTCGAGATTTTCAAAAGCAACAAATTATGTAAATGCTCCGAAAAGCCAATGCATGTTCAAAATTTTTAAATTCTCCTAATTTTTATACATTTGAAACACAAACCCCAGCACAATAAATGATGGAAAAGATCAAAAACACTGTGCATGATAATGAGATGCATACTAATTATCATTTATTAAATTGGGGATGTTACACATCTCCTTATATAGTGCTCGTAACGGATCCTATCCGAACACGTTTTGACGAATCATATCTGTACTGGTTTGTTCCAACCCGTTAAGTGTGTGACCCGTTAGGTTTATGCGTAATCGGTTGTAACTCAGAAACCCTTTTCAACCATGAGTCGTAGCGGTTCCTAGCAGAATATAGCGATTCCCGAATACACACAAATTATATCGGACGAACTTTGATGCAATATGATCTATGACCAGGTCCTCATCACTTATGACCAGGTCCTATCTCTATACGACCAGTGTGTATTTGGTCACGACCAGTTCATAATTCCTTACGACCAGGTTACGACCACTCTGTGATTACATTCGACCAGTCTACGACCAGCTCGTATCTCCATACGACCAGTTCGTAACTGATTGAACTAAGAGATCTACTCGTTTATTCTCCCTTTGCCTCACGATGTTTGGTTGAACTCTAGGTGAGATATTGTGTCATCCATGGACTGTTCAATACTTTCTCGATCAAGTGTCGGATAACTTTGCATGGTCGAACACTTCGATCACTAGTGGCATAGCCATGCACTTTCTTTATCCGACCACAACGAGAGGCCTAGAGACATCTCTCCTGTTTTGTTAGGAGGGGCAAATCACATATCCGACCAGTCACATTCCTCTGCATGTTTCATAGCATACCTGAAAGCTAGCTTTATAACATAGTGTCTCAAGGTGGGTCTTATCCAACACCATGTTCTCTAACATGTGTCCATATTATTGGTTTGATATCTCTATATCCATGACCTATGAAACATAGTCATCAACCAATACATATGCTAGTCTATTCATATGTGTCCTCATATGTTTCCGACCAGGGAACGTTTAAGAATAATCATCGCAGAAATATAGAGTTTCACAATCAAGTCACATACTTGATAATAAATATTAACAATATTATTCTAGTAACAAGATAACATATTATCCAATATTATGAACATAATGAAATATAATCATCTCTATGATTGCCTCTAGGGCATATTTCCAACAAAAACAAGAGTGGAACAGAATGTTGAAGGTAAGAAATATAGTCCACAAAATCTAAAGCATATAAAATACTACATGAAGTTGCCTGTGTATTGCTCTTGTTACTCGTGTATTTCTTTAAGAAAAGAGTGTTGGTCGCGCGTGAGAACCATTGTCTGAATGGTCACGACTAGGACCCTTACGGTGTTGGACTTTATGTCGTAGTCTTAGAGTAATAGAGATCCTTAGAAAGGATATCGGAGAGAATTTGGTCTTCTCCAACCAATGAGGCAACAATAGTATTTAAACCAGATGAAAAGAGAGATATACAGAAAAAATCATTCGTCGGAAAGTAAAGGAAATGCATCTTTATTAATAAATTGAAATAATGGAAAATACAATTATACAAAAGAACTTACGCAGCTGGTCAATATTACAAGAGTTGGACAAAACTTGCCCGTCTGACATAGCTAGTCGTACCGAACTAGGTCGGGTGACTTCGACCACAGTGTATAGACCTTCCCATTTGGGAGAAAGTTTATTGCGATTAGCCTGATTCTGAATTCGTCGTAGAACCAGATCATCTACAGCTCGGCTGCGAGGTTGCACCTTACGACTGGGGTACCTTCACATGGCTTGTTAGTAAACTGATAATTGTATGAGGGCCTGGTATCGTCGTTCTTCAAGGAAATTGATGTCGTTGAGTCTTTGTTGAATCTGATCATTCTCATTGAAACAATTAGTACGAGTAGAGCCTATTTTCAGTTCTGGAGGAAGCATTGCTTCACCGGTTGCATGACTGGTCATGGTCCGAACAGCCCATAACACAGAAGAAAGTTCTTGAACCCAAGCTCCTGACCGTTTGATTAACTAGTCGAACACTCGGCGTTTTATTTCTTGCATTATGATACCATTGGCCCGCTCTACTGCTCCATTGCTCTGCGGATGAGCGACAGAAGCGAAATGTACTTTGATACCTAGATCGTCGTAGAAATCTTGAAAATTTCCGCTAGAGAACTGGGTACCATTGTCTGTGATTATACGACTTGGTATGCCAAATCGTGTGATCACGTTTTTTGTGAAGAACCTCTTAGCGGCTTCAGTTGTTGTTTTAACAACTGGCTCAGCTTCTATCCATTTTGTAAATGTGTCAATCATGACGAAAAGCTAACGAAAAATTGTGATCCAGAACTTCATAGAAAGCTAACGAAATCATCTACAAATCTCTAGGAGATGAAATTACCAGATTTCTCATCTACGGTGCCTGAAACTACAGAACAACACAAACTACAGAAAAAACCGATCTGCTAACGATTTCTACCAATTGGGAATTGGCTACACAAAAAGGAAGGGAAAAAATTGATCGTCACCCTTAGAGATCGTGATGACGAATGCGGAGACCCAGCGAGGCTCCTCCTTTTCCTCCCTCTTTCTTCTCCCCTTCTTCTTCTTCCTTCACCGAAACTTTCCTCCTCTTCCCTTTTGGCCGGCAGCAGCAACAAGGAAGTAGGGAGGATGGCGCCTGGCAGAGGAGGAGCAGGGGTGGGGTTAGCTCTTGTGGAAGCATGGTGTCTCTTGTAGCAAGGTGGCTAGGGTTTTGTGTCCACCCTTGCCTTCTCGTGGGCTGCCGGCCCACTCATAGGCCTTGGGCTACTATGGCCGGCTCCGTCCCCACTTGAATATGGGTTGGCATCCCATTCTTCCCTCAATTCTGAATTTTCTCCTCTAATTCCCTTAATTCCATCTCTAATTTCTATTGCACTCACTAATGATAATCGGGATATTACACTGTTACTCCGAAATTTAAATGTCTAAAGAACTCCGAACCATATATAGCTAGGACATATAGATAAACACATTCTTCTGTATACCACGTTGCAATTACATTTACACTAGTCCCATTTCGAATGAAACGTTTCGTCGAAATTCCAAAGAAGTTGCCTTATTTTTCTTTTGGAATTTCTGTTAAATCCTTTTGATCTTAAGGTGCACTCAATCTTTGTAATTTTTCTTAGGTCGATGAGAACTCTTAGGCCTAAGCAGGTGTCATTCTCAGCTGTGCAGCAAGCGTACGTTTTATGCACTAGAGTTTTATACCATCCGGCCACCATATCTACTTCACGGGTACGCAGGAGCCCCTTTCCACACGGCACGGCACACACAACATCGTACAAGCACCGTATCTCCTACTTAAACACGTACCAGTAACTATATATACCCGTGCCACCCAGTTCCATTTCGCCAAACCAAAGCAAGTAGCACACTAGTAGTAGCTGCAAGCAGTTCACAGAGCCTGATCGAACATGGACATTCCCAAGGCTTTGCTCCTCGCCATCCTCGGCTGCGTCTGCTTCGGCAGTTCTGTCCTAGGAGCTCGCGAGCTGAGTGATGACTCGGCCATGGTGGCTAGGCACGAGATGTGGATGGCGCAGTACGGCCGCGTGTACAAGGACGCGGCCGAGAAGGCGCGGCGGTTCGAGGTGTTCAAGTCCAACGCCGCCTTCATCGAGTCGTTCAACGCCGGGAACCACAAGTTCTGGCTCGGCGTCAACCAATTCGCCGACCTCACCAACGAGGAGTTCAGAGCAACCAAGAACAACAAGGGCTTCAATCCTAACGCAGTCAGGGTTCCTACCGGATTCAGGTACGAAAATCTTAGCCTTGATGCACTTCCGGCAACTGTGGACTGGAGGACGAAGGGCGCCGTCACTCCCATCAAGGATCAAGGCCAATGTGGTAAGTACATTAATTTAGTATACTGCTGCACTGCATGTATGTGTCAACCTTATCTGTGAGGATGGTGCTGTACATCTGTCATAACAATTAATTTCAGGCTGCTGCTGGGCCTTTTCTGCTGTGGCTGCCACGGAGGGCATCGTCAAGCTGAGCACTGGCAAGCTTATCTCACTGTCGGAGCAAGAGTTGGTGAACTGTGACGTCCATGGTGAGGACCAGGGCTGCGCTGGGCGGGCTCATGGGCGACGCCTTCAAGTTCATCATCAAGAACGGCGGCCTCACCACCGAGTCCAACTACCCATACACGGCACAAGACGGCAAGTGCAAGGGTGGATCCAACAGCGCCGCGACCATCAAGGGCTACGAGGATGTGCCGGCCAATAACGAGGGTGCCCTCATGAAGGCGGTGGCAAACCAACCCGTGTCAGTGGCCGTGGACGGAGGCGACATGACGTTCCAATTCTACAAAGGTGGCGTGATGACCGGCTCCTGCGGCACTGACCTGGACCATGGGATTGCAGCCATTGGTTATGGTAAGGCCAGCGATGGCACGAAGTATTGGTTGATGAAGAACTCGTGGGGCACGACATGGGGCGAGAATGGGTACTTGAGAATGGAGAAGGACATTTCTGACAAGAAGGGCATGTGTGGACTTGCCATGGAACCTTCCTACCCCACTGAGTAGTGCCACATATTCATACACATACACAAAGATTGAATAAATGCATGCCTCTTGTTCTGGTATAGTAGTTCATATGCGTCTGTAAATTGTGTTACCGAATATATGTGTTACGTATATGCACTTTCATACTTCATGAATACCATTTAAATCAAAATTCAAAATCTAACTTTGAGCGGCTTTGCTCAAGATGTCATGACGCAGATTACCGGCTATTCGAATAGTTTTCTTCTCTGCAGAGTTTGTACATCTTTACCCACAAGAGATGGTCTACTCAATATGTCGGCCAAGACATGCTTCTGTAGACGTGCGACTAAGCGACTATCACAAGGCTTTTACCCTACACTATCCCAACGTAGTTATGCCGGCTAAGGTTTCATTACCGTAGGTTTCGCGCCAAACGGTAAACCCCTCTTATGCCTATGTGGATACTAAAAGTAGGTCTTCAAGACACCTACACCTCAAAATGACACAACAAAGGTAAGGCTCCAACCAGTGACTTCCACTACTAGGGAACACCTCATCACAGACGGTTCGGAACCGTCATCACAGACGGTTTTCAAACCGTCTATATTTGTTCATATATGATAATAGGCAGTTATCACAGACGGTTCAAAACCATCTGTGATACGAACTATCACAGACGGTTTTTTGTTGAAACCGTCTGTGAAGGCTAGTATCATAGATGGTTTCCATTAAAAACCATCTATGATATGAGAATATCACAGATGGTTCTATTTAAGAACCGTCTGTGATATGTAGAAATATCACAGACGGTTTGTAAATTGAACCATCTGTGATATTTCTACGTATCACAGATGGTTTTTAAATAGAACCGTCTGTGATATTCTCGTATCACAGACAGTTTTTAATAGAAACCATTTGTGATACTAGCCTTCACAGATGGTTTCAACAAAAAACCATCTATGATAGTTCATTATCCTAACTACATTTTTGCTGTTTTTTGGCTAGCTTCAGGAATTGCTAGCCATGCCCTCTGAAAACAAGCATGCACAAAAATAGATACATCACAGATAATCAATTGTTGACAACTCAAAGTGATCATTACTCAAAATAAATTACAAAAGATCGAATTTGTTCAAGTATTGTCACTATAGTTACAATTGAATTACAATTGAGTCAATTGTTTGCAGGTGGGTGAAACTTTAGGTCGGCGACGGAGTGAAAGTCTCCTTTGTCGGAAATGATATCTGAAATGATAAAGTCGCAGAGCCTTCCTCGAACATCCGCGATCTCTTGGTCAACGAGTCCACCTAAATCTATATTCAAGTCCTGTCGCTAGCAAGAGCAAAGTGGTCAGCATATATATTTAAATTTATAATTAGGAAATAATTATTTCGAGATTGACAAACCTCAGGATCCTTCTTCCTAGCTCTAATGATTTGCTGCATATGATAGCAAATGTAGATTGCACATAACTCATCATTTTTTTGCTGGCGGCACTTCAAAAATAGAATTACATATATAGGTATAGCCAGTTCGAGACGCGTTATTATGAAGTATGATATAGGATTATCGTGTTGTAGCGCGTACCAAAAATTTCGTCCTGTGTGTTAGTGTGGCGTTCAATCCATTGTATGCTCCTTCATTGGCAACATAGGCGATGAACGACCTACATGATTCCAAGAAGTTATCCTTGGCCATTTCAAACGAATGAAGACTACAGTAGAGTTATGTATGGAGGAAATGAGTATACCTCTAGATTATTCCTTTCAGAATGCTGAATTTGTGGTCGTTGCGGATTAGGGAATCAAGGTATATCACATGGTTCCTCTTTGGTATAATGACTAAAAGGATCCAGTGGTACCTACTCATGTATATCGCTATAGTCATTAAACCTAAGTTCGTGCTGCGTATAAAGTACAAATAAAATTTGTATAGCAAGTAGTGACACTTACCCCTCGTTGTAGGGCACCACTATGTACTTCTTGTCTACCTGACGAAGCAATGCCGCCGCTATGTATTCCTCGACGAAGGATGGGTCTGCTTTGATGGTTTGCGAAGATACCATGTGTGGGTCGAGGAAACCCACCGGTTCTTTCCATTCCAGGACTTTTTTCCACATGTATCTATACACAAGCAATGAGTTGTGATATTTATCGGTATTACGTGAATGTAGAACTTGATTGTACGCACTTACAGTGTCCAACATCGTAGAAGCGAGGCGTCGGGGCCAATGAGGTTGAATAGGTCATATAAGTCGTTGAAACCCACGACGAAGTGGTTCGTCCCGTTGAAGAAATGCTCATCGTTGTATCTGATGGTGATTCCAGTATCGCACCCCTTCTTTGCAATCTTCTGCATGTACCAGGCATGCAAAGCCTGACAAGCATATCCAGCGCGCATTAATACTGTGTCGGAGCACAACGGTTTTCCAATGATGTAGTTCCCGGACATCCCGGACTTGGGAGGCGCCTTAACGTTCATCGATTTCGATTTGGCCTTAGCGATTGGCAGCGTCTTCTTGCAAGACGACTCGGGAACCGATACGGCGGCACGCTTTTGTTGTTCCTTCGGCGTCTTCTCCACGGGAACCGATGAGGTGGCCTTCTGAGGCGGAACATGAGGTGGAGTCATCGAGGGTCCCGTTGGAGAGGAATGGTCATTTCCAGATCACGACACTGCTGGGTCCAGGGCGATGTCCTTCTTGGGCCATTGGATAAAAGTGTGCACGGCATCCCCTAGTGTTCTGATTTCTTCGTTCGGGCGAATCTTCAGCGAGATGGCCACGAAATTGCCATGTACCATATCCACCTCAACCTGGCGTAACCTCGCACCGGTGGGCACCGTCAGATCGCTGCCCTTCTGGTATGGATACACCATCCCCTGCGACCTCAATAGAAAAGGACCCATCCATCCTCACTTGGAGCTTGCAGGCGTGCGGCCCTACAAAACGATCGCAATTAGCTAAGGCGTCCTATAGGTCTATCTTTGGTGCATTCCATAGATGTACATTACCTTGATGTCGTCTATCGGTAATTGGACATCGTCATGTTGAATTATACGTGGACGTGATGCTACTCGATGTCGGCAGATGGCTCCCAAATTAACAAGGCGGCTTGCGGTCGCTCAGAGTTGATTCATTTGATCCTGCAATGCTGCTAGCTTTCCTTCAAATTTTTAGTAATCATCTGTACCAACCGGTCCTCGTGCTCGGCCTTGGATCTCTTCCTACTCCTATACGTGTAGTAAGTCGTCTGTGAATCCATGACTCCAAGGTACATTAACCCCAAGGCCTCACGTGTGACCGGGTGCTCCTTATTTCCCAAGGTTGTAGATAGTATATCCTTCTCCCCGTCTGCTTGGAAGGAGCCTTGGGAAGTTTGGGCAGTCAATTCACGCTGCAAGAGGTCATCATGTTATTATAGACACTATGAAGTTATGGACTTATTAACAACTAGGTAGTTCGACATATTTACCACACGTTGGGACACTTCCTGGTTTGCCGGGTTTGTGAAAGAGATGCTGCTCGAAGACGAGACTTTTGCCCTCGCTTTTAACCAGCTTAAGGAACGTGGGTCTGTGACATCAGGAAATGCGTTCTCCTCCTCCGCCGCCCATTCCTCGTATTTACCCGCGTACCCAGCGGTGCCGAGTCTGTGCGGGTGAGTGTTTCGTGTCTGGAGAGCTTTGTGCGCCGCACTTTGCTCCTTAAATTCGGACGTTGTCTTCATAGCCACAAAGGCGTCCCATGCTTCCCGCGTCAAGAATCCATACTTCGCGAAGGGTGTCTGACCCGTGTTCACGTACTTCGTGACAAGAATGCTCTTGAAGGTCCTCCACGATTTATCCATCGTGAGCATCGCCGTCTGTTGCACGTGTGCCATGTCTGCTTCTGGGATAGTGAACTTGCTTGAAAGTTCTATTTTGGGATAGTGAACTTGCAAGTTGAAAGTTCTTGTTGATCTCTTGGGACTTAGAGGACCCCAAAGTCACCTCTCGCTTGCGATTTTCCTCTGCCATTCGCTTCCGTATCCGATCCTTCCACCTTGGTGTGGTGATGGGGATCCGTTAGTGCTTGCCAAGTATCTACATATGCAATAGATGGTCCCGGACTAAATTGGATAAGAACACTAAAATTCAGATTTTGAGCTCTATCCAAAGCATTTAAATGACCAACTAGACTAACATAACAATCACTTATATAACAATCTCTTGTGATCTTTGTATAGATAGAAAGTAGTGATAATCAAATCTTTTGCATAGATAGAACCACATGTATATGAGCCCAGCTCTTATGGCGAGTTGCATTGGATAAGAACACTAAAATTCAGATTTTGAGCTCTATCAAAGCTTAACTTGACATAACAATCACATGTATAACAATCTCTTGTGATCTTTGTATAGATAGAAACTAGTGATCTGAATATTTTGCATAGATCATCTTTGTCCGAGCCTACTTTATGGAGTGTATGATTTGCTTCATGCCGTGGAGGATTGGCATGAAGCAAACGTACACTCAAGTGTGTCAGGATCGACGAAGTAGGCTGTGTTTCACCTGAACATTTAGGATGAACGCCCAAGAAGCGAGCTAGCTAGCTGAATTCAGGCCTCGAGTTAGCTCCTATTCTAACACTCCTAACATTCCAGCATATTTAAATGACCAAATTATCATATACATATGAAATTTCTCCATGCCATTTAAAAAGAAGAATATGCTCAACATATTCATTATGAGAACAACTAAAAATAGCATGAAGCTAAGCAAATAAGATTGCTCAATTGCTCTCAGTTGACTAATTGCATAAGACATAGTCTTTGCAATCTCAGTCCTCTGTCAAAATCTCTTCACCAATCAATTTTGATAATTACAAAACAGATCTTGAGCTCAAACTACAACTTTCTCATATGTCAAGTTATCTCAGAGTAGTAGTTAAACTTTTAGTCAACAGATTACAATTTAACTATCTTAGTTAAATTAAATCACAAAAACAACACATAAAGCATTCTGTAAACAGAACATCTAATCATATGCCTTCAAGATAATTCACAAATTTATATCAACAATAAGCCTAATTGACAGATCGAGAATAGAAATGCAAATATCGCACAGAAGATCAATCAGATCACAGAACATACAAGTGTAATCTTAATTCAGCTATAACTGAAAACAGAAAGTATAAAGGCTACTAATTATAACTGACCATATAAAGCAATATGATTAAGCTCAAGTCTGTTTCTAATTATCTATTTGATTTTAGATTTCGACTATCATCACAGAGCATCAACAGAACCCATCACAGAGCAAGGGAGGGAGCGGGATAGAGCGAGTAGAGTGGTATACCAGAGGAGGCATGAGGGAGTACGGAGGAGGCGCCTGGAGCTGCTTGAGAGGAGACGGTGACAGGCCGGAGAGGAGGATGGCGATGTGTAGTGGAAGAGGAGGCGATGGGCTGCATCAGAGGACAAAGGCGGCCGCTCATCGGGCTGGAGTCGGAGGAGGGAGGCGGTCGCTTGTCGGGCTGGAGTCAGAGTAGGGAGGCGGCGGTCGTTGAAATTTGGAGTCGAAGGAGGCCGCGTGGTCGAGGAGGGAGGCGGCCGCTCGTCGGGCTGGAGTCGGAGCAGGGAGGCAGCCAGTCATCGGGCTGGAGTCGGAGCAGGGAGGCGGCGAGCCCTAGAGGAGGCGAACGAGTGCGCGAGAGCTTAAGGGGCGTGGGAGTAGTGGAAGTGACAAAAACCCTAGCAGTTCCCTCCTTATAAAAAGGCTATCACAGACGGTTCTATTATGGAACCATCTGTGATAGCCTGAGAAAACCTAGTGACAATCTGTGATATGCTGACAAAACCTAGTGACAAGTATGATGACAATCATGACAAGTCCATATGAACCTGGTGACAAGTATGATGACATGTTCATAACACATTTGACTTCAAAAATTCATATCTAATTGAACTCAACTCCAAATCAAGTGAAACCAATTTTGATACTCCAAAATTGCAATGAACATCCACATTAACATCAATATCAAAGATGACAAGTCCATAACACATCAACACATGACAATTTCACGTTGACATCAAAATATATGAGAGATTACAAGTCCATAACACATGATGTTATGGAATAAATTAATTACAATGGAGTAAATTCTTAATTAAAATATAGCCCTTCATGATGATCGATGCGCATATAGCTAGCTTCCTCCTTTGGTTCTTCCTCGAGCGATGTCGTTTTCTGAAAGGAGGCAACTCATCAAATTGATTGTATTCTTCCTCGTCCACTACATTCTCAACTCCAACAATCCTCCTTTTTCCATGAAGAACTACATGGCGCTTCTTATTTGCCAGGTCAGTAACATAGAAGACTTGAACAACTTGGTTAGCCAGTATGAATGGTTCATCTTTGTATCTGACACGTTCGAGGTCCACGGTAGTGACGCCGTACTTATCGACCTTCACCTGTGGGAGATGGACCCAACAGCACCGAAATAGGGGGATCTTGAAAAGCACGTAGTCGAGCTCCCATATCTCCTCTATTTGCCCATAGTAGGAGCTCCTCAGTCCATCGGTCTTGAATGCATCTATCACGAACACCGTTATTACGGGTGTGCTCTTCCTATTTGAGTGCCATATAAAATCTGTACCCATTTATGTCGTATCCTTGCCATGTGACAATTGTAAATGGTGGCCCTTGTGCCAACCATAGTAGCGTATCATCACTTGATGACCTCCCAGTGATTCGCACCTTTAACCATTCGTTGAATCGACGGTTGTGCTCTCTCGTGATCCAAACCTCTGACCGGTCAGGATTTTGTTGGCATACCATGTCTTTGTGCTCGTCGATGTACGGGGACACTTGGGTCATGTGGTGCAAGACCATGAAATGGGCTTGAGCGTATGTATCCAGATCGGGAGTGATTGATTTCCTTCCGATGGTCCCGATACCATCGATCTCCCCTCATGGCGAGATAGAGGCACACCTATCGGTTCCACCGAGCCATGTAGTCGACTGAGAACTCAATGACCTCTTCGGTTGCATAACCTTCGATGATCTCGCCCTCCGGTCGAGATCGATTTCGTATGTAGGACTTGAGAATTCCCATGTACCTCTCGAACGGGTACATATGACGTAGGAACACAGGGCCGTATATCTTTATCTCTTTCACAAGGTGAACAATGATATGGACCATGATATCGAAAAATGACAGATGAAATACATCTCAAGATGACATAGAGTCGTCACCACCTCAGCCTACACAGCATCTAGTCCTTGGGGATTCATGACGTTCTGAGCAATTGAGTTGAAGAAATAACACAGCCTCAAGATTGCCACTCGGACCTTGTTTGGCAAGATACTCCTAATTGCAATAGGAAGCATTTGTGTCATCAGCACATGACAATCATGAGACTTCATACCAATTAATTTCAAATCTTGCATAGAAACAAGTTTCTTAATGTTAGCGGAGTAACCAGATGGGACTTTCACACCATGCAAGCTCTGGCACAGTTCATTTCTCTCGGCCTTGGACGAAGTGTAGCAATCTGGGGGAAGGTACGTTCGTCCTGTATCGGTCTCTTTCGGTGCTAACTCGGTCCTTATGTTCATATCAACCAAGTCATGCCCTGCGTTTACACCCTCCTTTGTTTTGCCACTAATGTTTAGTAAGAGACCAATCAAGCTATCACATACATTCTTCTCTACGTGCATGATGTTGATGTAGTGGCGAACTTCTAAGTGCTCCCAATAAGGCAAGTCCCAAAAAATTGACTGCTTCTTCCAGATGTTCTTCTGACGGGTTCTTAATTTACATCCCTTCCCAAGCACAACATCGATATCCTTAACCATATCATAGACCTCTTTCCCTCTAAAAGCCCTTGGAGCTGAACCATCCTCCTTATTTCCGTCGAATTGTTTCTTCATCTTGCGGTATGGGTGATTCCTGGGAAGGAACCTACGGTGATGCATATACACAGTTTTACGCGAGTTGTTCAGCCATACACTCTCCGTAGCATCCAAGCGGTCTTGAGATGGGCTTTGGCTCCTTTTGTAATCAAGTCTGACAAAGTTACCAAGGGCAGAAAAATCATTGATGGTGCAGACCAACATGGTGCGTAAAGTGAAGTTCTCTCGTTTGTACGCATCCCATACTTGTACCCCTTCGTTCTACAGTGTCACAAGATCTTCCAGCAATGGTGCTAGGTACACATCAATATCATTCCCAGGTTGCTTTGGCCCTTGGATAAGTAGTGACATCAAAATGTACTTCCGATTCATACACAGCTAAGGAGGAAGGTTGTACATACATAGATTCACGGGCCAGGTGCTATGTCGGCTGCTCATGTTACCGAAAGGATTCATTCCATCCGTACTCAACCCTAACCTTATGTTCCTCGGTTCCGCACCGAACTCTTCGAAGCTCCGATCGAAGTTTCTCCACTAGGCAGAATCAACAGGGTGTCTTAGCTTTCCATCTATCTTACGCTCCTCCGAGTGCCAACGCACCAATCTTGTCTCCTTTGGGTTCACAAATAAACGCTTCAAACATGGGATCATAGGCAGACACCACAACATCTTAGCAGGAGATCCTTGCTTCACCTTAGTAGTATTATAACGTTTGTATCAGGATGCTTTGCACACGGGACATATATGCATGTCTACATACTCTTTACGGTAGAGGATACAATCGTTCGGACATGCATGTATTCTTTCTACTTCCATTCCCAATGGACAAAGAACCTTCTTTGCTTGGTAGGTGGTGCTGGGCAACACGTTTCCCTCTGGAAGGATGTCCGCTAGGAGACCTAACAACGTTGTGAAACTCTTATCGGACCAACCATTTCTTGCCTTCAATTTAAGCAGTTCAATCATGGTTGACAACCTTGTGTATTCCGGCTTGCAGCCAGGGAACAAAGGTCTCACCGAGTCCTCCATTAAGCCCTCGAATTTACAAAACTCTCTCTCACTGTAGTTCTCTTCTACATCGCGTAGCATCTGATCCAGATTATCATCGTGCGACCTATCCTCATCAAAAGCACAGTCCACATCCGGCACATCGTTGACTTCCTCGGCAATGTCGTCATTATTAACTTCTGGTATAATCTTCTCTTCACCGTGACTGGTCCAACATGTATACCCTTTTTTGAAACCCCTTCGAATCAAGTGCGCTTCGATTTGCGCTGAGTTGTTAAACATCTTCATATTACCGCAATCAATGCATGGACAGTACATAAAATTTATCCCCTTCTTCAACATATCCTGCTCGGCGGCTCTTCTAAAATCAACCACGCTATTAATGTACTCTTGACTCACATGGTTCACACCGTACATCCAGTTTCGGTCCATCTACGCTACTCATGTAACAAATTAGTGTCAAATTAAATTAATAAACCGCAAGTACGTACTTTTCCTATTTACCAAACATACTTAAATTGATTAGTGATTAATTTATAGCAAACATAAAGGGTTATAGATTGTTACCCTCGGAGCTCACGAAGAAAATACCAAATATCTCTCGAGAATCCTCTCCTTCTCCTCCCTTCCCTCTTTGTCGGCGGTGCAATGGGCTTCCTATTTACCAAACATACTTAAATTGATTAGCGATTAATGTATAGCAAACATAAAGGGTTATAGATCGTTACCCTCGGAGCTCACGATGAAAATACATAATATCTCTTGAGAATCCTCGCCTTCTCCTCCCTTCCCTCTCTGTCGGCGGCGCAATGGGCTTCCTATTTACCAAACATACTTAAATTGATTAGCGATTAATTTATAGCAACATAAGAGCATCTCCAGTGTATTGAACCGGTGCCAATTCAAAGAGATGCCACGTAAGCATTCAAAGAACTAGTCATTTTCCCCCAATGTATTGATCTGATTCTTACTCTTAAGTGGGACCGACATCTTATTAAAAAAAATAAGAAAAGAAATAAAATCTCTCTCAACTGCTCTCTCTCCATTTCCTTCCCCTAAACATAATTTAATGCATATGCTAACCACCCAATGAAATATATTATTCTATTCACTTGCATCCGGATGCAAAGTTTGCAACGGTTCCTAGAGTTTTGCTTCGGAATCGGTAGCTTCCAATGTGTGGAATCGGTTCCTAGCATTAAATCTAGCCATTTGAACTGGCTAAGCACGTACATTGCAGATGCTCTAAAGGGTTATAGATTGTTACCCTCGGTGCTCACGATGAAGAAACCAAATATCGCTCGAGAATCCTCTCCTTCTCCTCCCTTCACTCTCTATCGGTGGCACTTACCCTCAGGCGTTTACCTAGTGGCGGTCAAATGGGAATGGGCAAGGGTCTGGTCCACGTACTTATAGGGCGAGGATATCATAGACGGTTCTTATCATGAACTGTCTGTGATATACAACTATCACCAACGGTTTTTAAATAGAACCGTCGGTGATAGTTCCTGAGCGATCTTTGTTTACAATCGCTGCGTGATACTAGAGATTATCGAGCATTTATTATTTAACAAAACCATTTGTGATAGATCGCAGAGCGGTTATTAATAAGAACCGTCTGCGATGATAGGCACCCAACACGCAGATGCCTCATCCCTCTGAGACCCA
Organism: Phyllostachys edulis; assembly: GCA_036346405.1. Classification (NCBI taxonomy): domain Eukaryota; kingdom Viridiplantae; phylum Streptophyta; class Magnoliopsida; order Poales; family Poaceae; genus Phyllostachys; species Phyllostachys edulis. Next base: position 44,556 of record JAYEVD010000761.1, read on the forward strand.
ACTTTGTTTGTAGTAGTGTTCGATTCCAAAAGCGCTGTCCACTTCACAAAGCAGCAGGGCATGATCTGCGCACCTGCCGGCCCTGGCAAAGTAAACTAGAGGATTACTACTCAAGCAAAGGGCATTTCCCATCCATAAAAGAGCTCCCACCCGTACGGTCCTCCCGTGTTGATTTTGAGTTCTGGCGGGCTGTGGCTTATTCGGCCGAATCACGGGGCAGTACATAGCTGGCCGCAGCCGTACATGCGCCTTGATTTGTGAGTAGCACATGTATTTTGACTTGGACATTATTTGTGTGCGATGCATGGCCATGCAATGCCAAAATTAGTGTTGCTTTTTCGTACTCTCCGATTCACAGAAACAAGTTGTTTTGAATATCGACACGATTACTAAAATACAACTTTGACCACTAATTACTATTATAATATATTTATAAAAAGGGAGGGACTAGGAGTCGACCGTACGGGTGGGAGCTCCCACCTGTACAGTCCTCCCGTTTTGACGCCCAGATGTAGTACAGCGGCCGGTGTCCCGTTGGGGCCGAGGCGTAGTGTGACGGTTGTAACATATTCGGACAACAGTTGCATCATCACCGGACAACGGTTGCAACATCATCGGACAATAGTTGCAATATCCTCGGACAACGGTTGCAACATCTCCAGGCAATGGTTGCAACATCACAAATCAAAACAAAGCATCTAGAAAAAAACGCGTTGGAAAAATTGCAACATCGCCGTGAACAGTACGCAACATTTTTTTTCTACAGATGCAACATTTTTTTTTCTACAGATGCAACATCCCCGAACAATGGTTGCAACATCCTAAGACAACAGTTGCAACATCCCCGGACAACGGTTGCAACATCCAAGGACAATGGTTGCAACATCTTCGGACAATGGGTGCAACATCCTAGGACAACGGTTGCAACATCCCTGGACAATGGTTGCAACATCTCCGGACAATGGTTGCAACATCCTAGGACAATGGTTGCATCATCCCCGGATAACGGTTGCAACATCCTAGGGCAACGGTTGCAACATCCTAGGACAACGGTTGCAACATACCCGAATAACGGTTGCAACATCCTAGGATAACGGTTGCAACATCTGCTTTCGACCGTTCTTTCAAAGCCTGAGCCGAGTCCGAGTGCACGACGGAAGAAAGCAACAAGATGATGTAGAGGAAGAGCTCCAGAGTGGTATGTGCCATCGCTTGCTGCAGAGAGGTTGGAGCTTAACCCTTGATCAGAGGCTGTGAGCTGCAGCGATAGTATGTGCCCTATCTTCCGTGCAGCTACTAACAGCCTAGCACATGCAAAGAGGTGCTAGCCAATGAGAAATCACACAATACAAACTAGATGTAATGGGTTCTGGAGCTACGAGGCCTATCGTCTTGTATAGGATGTCGCAAAAACTTGAAACTTGGGAGTAGCGTACGGACAAAATGTTTATATTGGACGTCTGCTAGTTAGCATTACCCTATGTATATGCACTTCCAAACTTCATGAATACCATGTAAATATGCTGCACGTGGAAACTTGAAATATTGATCAAGAATTCGTGCTAGTTATATGCCCCCAGATTTAGCATTTCTATGATGTTTGACAATGTTGCAAGTAAATCGGAAAAGATACTGTCACAGATGATGTTGCCTCCTGTATCTTCAGGTATTTATAAGGAACTTCTGGAATAAATTTTGTTTTTAGATGCAAAACTTGGAAGCACATTGCCAATCTGCGGGAATGATGGGTGGTGATATGTAAATCATTGCTTGTCGAACACAGGAGCAAAAGGATCCTGGATTCTCTGTATTTGCCACACTTGTCCTGGAACAGCTAGTTTACACACTTCAACAAAAATGATAGCAAGTTCGTATCATGCATTTTATTCATATTATCAGTTTTATTACAAAAGGGCACATGGCCTAAAGAAAAATACGGCGGAAACATAAAGTAGTAGTAGGCCACACGATACACCATAGGCAATCGTCTGGGGCACAACCTAGTCGTCCAAGTCTTCGCCAACAATGTCATACTCCTCCTCTGATCAACAATGTATTAAGCAAGGTGAGTATGAAACACCCCGCAAGTTACACCCAATAACATGATATAATGCATGAAGGTATGACAAAAGATGGCTTATATGGCTAAGTTTTCATAATGCGACATTTTTAGTTTAAATATATTTACTAAGTTTCAAGTCAATTATATTATGTCTAGAAATTGATTTTAAATTTTTAATCATCATTTTGAGTGTAGGATAAACCTCCATACACGATTGGTGAAGGAATAACCCCCCTTACACTACTACAAAACAGGCTATAGTAGACGCCCCATAACGAGCGGTTCCTTTGGAACCGTCGGTTCTATCGGGCCGGACGTGCGGGTGGCGCGGACCGACTATCACGAGGCGGTATTTTTTAGAACCGCTGCGTGATAGTCATCTATCATAAACGGTTCATTAATAGAACCGTCATGAATTATCCTGAGCGGTTCTATTCACAAACCTTCTGTGATAATCAGCCAATCACGAGGCGGTTCTCAATAAGAACCGTCGTGATAATACACGAGCAGTTACGAATAAGAACCTTCGTGATAATTAGTTATCACGCGAGCGGTTCTAAGTAAGAAGCTGTTTGTGATATCTGCTATCCTCTGCGCCTTGACCGCCGCGCCTCGCCGCACTACCGCTCTGGAGGCTGCATGTCACGAGCGGTTCTTTAATAGAATAAATGCATGAATGATCATAAACGGTTCTATTAAAAACCGTCATGATAGGTGCTATCCTGAGCGGTTCTTAACAAGAACCGTCTCTCGATTGTTGGGCGGAAACAAAATTTAAACATAATGGGCGGGCTGCCAAACTCGCTTTATATAACCTCCATCTCCTCCTCTCTGTGCGGTCTCTCCTCCTCACAGCTCATACCTCCATCTCCTCCTCTGCCGTTTCTCCTCCTCACACCTTGCGCCCGGCCTCCGCCGAGCTTGTCGCCAGCCATGGCGGCCTCCTCCACCTCGCCCGACCTCGTCATCCTTGGCCTCCCATGACCTCGTCGCCTTGGCCTCCTCCACTTAAATCGCCCGGCCTCCCACGACCTCACTCTCTCTACTCCCCCTTTGCTTTGTGATGTGGATTCTTGAGTTGATGCTCTTGTGATGTGGGTGATGCTCTTTGTGATGTGTGTAGTTCATGTTGAGTTATTTGGTTTGGGCAAAAATATAGATGGTAGATCGCGCACCGTTCGGTAAAATCATCATAACTTTTGCATACGAACTCCGATTGCGACGTTCTTTGGCTCGTTGGAAAGCTAACGAAAAGCTCAATCCGAAAATTCATAAGTCAAGGTCAAATTCTCTTCGCGAGGTCTTGAAAAAGTGAAAACCCCAAAAAAGGTCGTTTAGGGCCTCTAAACGGCCTCCGAAGTTTTAGCAGCCGTTTTCGGTTTTTTTTGCCACAGAAAAGGCTATCACAGACGGTTCTAAACAAGAACCATCTGTGAAAACTCATCACAGATGGTTCTGAACAAGAACCGTCTGTGAAAATGTCATCACAGACGGTTTGTAAATTAAACCGTCGGTGATATTCTCGATCCTGAGCGGTTTTGATAAAAACCGTGCGTGATAATAGCCTTTCTGAGCGGTTTCAACAAAAACCGTCTATGATAATCTTGATATCGCGAGCGGTTTTGAACCGTGCAGTGATAACTTACTGTTATCACAGACCAACAAATATAGGCGGTTCGAAAACCGTCGTGATGACTGCTTAGAACCATACGTGATGAGGCTTCTGTAGTAGTGTTAACACTAGGCTATCTACCCAATTTCCTATTTGGATAAAGTATCCAAAAACATTGTGTTAAATCATTTTTAAATCAAAATCCAAAATCTAACTTTGAGCGGCTTTGCTAGCATGTCCATGATCGTGGATACGGCTATTCGAATAGTTTTCTTCTCTATAGAGTTTGTACAACTTTACCCACAAGAGATGGTCTGCTTAATATATCGGCCAAGACACGCTTCCGTAGGCGTGCGACTAAGCAATTGTCACAAGGCTTTTGCCCTACACTGTCCCAACGTAGTTATGTCTGCTAAGTTTTCATTACCATAGGTTTCACGCCAAACGGTAAACCCCTCTTGCGCCTATGTGTACTAAAAGTAGATCTTCACGACACCCACACCTCAAAATGAGACAACCATAGTGAATTATTGTAGTTTAGTTAGTTAGGTCTGTCCCATGCCAGACTTCTGGTAGTACAGTGGCACTTAGCAAAAAAGTGGCTCTCATACCGGTCCTTATTTAACTGGGCAACTTCCAACTAACCCCTGGGTCTCAACCATTTGCTAAATTGATCTTGTGCATAAACTTGCACCAACATCTATCCAAATTAACCCAGTCTAAATTAGTTTTTAATTTATTTTGTTTCACAAATCATTTGCAAACCACTATGGCAAAACAATGCCATGGACTCATTTTTAAACTAAGTTGAATATTTGGCTAAATTCCAAAATTAATTATTTTTGGTCTAAGCATGTCTTTGCATAATATTTTTTCAAATGTACCTAGTTCATACTATTGCATCGATGTCAATTTTAGCCATACAAAGGATTTAGGCATAACTATAAATTTAAAATAGGATTTTAAATTAAACTAAATATAAATAAGCTTGTAGTAATAATTTAGAAAATAATTTAAATAATTTAAAATATTGGAATTAAACATGCTCAAAGAATGTAACTTGCCTTGCTCAAATTGTTGTTGATCGAACTCTTCGAAGAATTCTAGTTCTCCGGACTAGTGGAAGTTTATACGCGAAAATAAGCCAAATTCAAATAAAATCTAAATTAACTCCAAATTTTATAATTTCAATATAGTTAGCTAGATTATAATTTTAAATAAATTTAGAAATTTGAATCCTTTGGAATCGAGCTCGTATGAGGAGAATGAGTCCTTGGAAGTTTGAATTCTAATGAAATTACCCTAAATTAAATTTTCCAGAATTAATGAATATTTTTCTAAAGAAAAACCTAAATATTGTGCAAGCATGACATCAGCAATTGAATTTCCATTTTCGGTTGAATTATTTATCTACCGGAAAAGGGTATGTGTCTCTAACATGTGGGCCCTTAGTCCATAGACCCGGTTTATGACAAAGCCTTAGTCCATGGTGAGGTTCTACTAAACACTTTCTTTTAGTAGTTTAGGTGTAAGTCTTGCGAGTACTTTCTGTACTCAGGTGCTTTAACCACTTGTTGCAGGTGAGGATGATTATGTGTACGACACATTCGATAGTGCTGACGATGGCGGCGCTAACAAATGAGGTTGTTTCTACCTCCACTCAGTGGCCTGAGGGTTTTAGGGCACACTTGGTGGACCTTTTGGTGTTTATAGTTGTTTTCGCTGCAAACTTTCTCTTTTAGTTGACAAGTTGTTTATATATGTAACTTATCTACTGATCGTAGGTCTTGTAAAGTTTTGTTATAAATATATGGCCTTTTGTATGACTTGGAACAATGTTGTTTAGGATATGTGTACAATAGTCTTTGATCTTGGGAACTATTGTAAGACATATATCCGGGAACTTGAAATTGGACTAGTTCTCTATAAAAATTATACTTCTAGTATAATCTTTTATTTGAGAACTATTTCAATATCAGGGGTCCTCACAAAGTCATACCGGGCAGACCCTCATTTAATGCTGTGACACTTGAGGTGGTCTGTATTCACTTTAAAGTTGAGAAACTGCCTTGCGACCTGAAGGGTTTTTCTGTCCATTGGACTTTTTGGGTAACTCCCGATTGTAGTTAAAGAATTGCGGCTATCAAATCCCTTAGCACGGGGCTTAGGTTTTTAGACCTCTTGCTTTCCCTTTTCATTTCCTGAGAGAAAAATAGCCTTCGACCTCTCTTTGCCTACAACCTTCCATGACCTCCTTTCTTCGCCCATCCAAAACTCCGCCATGTCGGATCATATCATCAACTGGTCGGCTTCTGATTTGAGCGATAAGAAGCTCGAGAGCTTGGAGAAGATCAGGTTGCTTCCAGACAAGAACCTGATTTCTTGGAGATCAACGGCCGGAGAGCATCCTCTGAGCGGTGAAGATGGGGAAATTCTTGTCTTCCTCGTATATATCGAATGTGGATTCAGGCTCCCAGTTCACTCCTTTTTTCTCAAAGTTTTGGAGCATTACGGAGTCGAACTGGTGAATCTTTCTCCCAATGCCATCGCCAACCTCAGCGTCTTCGTCTACCTCTACAAAGCGTACTTGGGGATTCCCACAACTCTGGATCTCTTCAAGTACTACTACAGGATGGCGAAGTTGGGGAAGATGACTGGGACGCCTGGAGAGTGCACCTTATGTCTCCACGATGGAAAAGATGATGAGTACGTTCCTATGTACTCAAAGTCTTCGTGGTCACCATGGAAGAAAATTTGGTTCTACATAGCGGTCACTAAAAAGACGACCTTTACTATTCTGGTAAGAAGGCGGTTGAGAATCCAGAATGGTGCTCCTCCACGAAGAAGGAGGGAAAAGTAGAGAGATGGGTTGAAGCCATCCAACTCCTTAATGTCAAGGGTTTAACCTCCTAGCATGTAGTAAAGGACTTTTCCATCGCCAGATCGGCCCTTGAAGGCGAGCATATTCAATGCTCGGTATATTGGTCATGATGATCGACCAAAGACTCCAAGGAGGTCGATTCTGAAGAATTCCGACCAGTTTGCTTACATTGCTCAACTATTTTTGTGATTCTAAAGTCTCTTGTTTATCCTTACAGATGTGTCTCTGATGAGATCGGGTGGGTCAAGATGATTTCGCCAGAGAGCCCTGGCGAGAAGGTGATTTCCTTGGATCTTAGCGGTTGTTTTACAAAAGAGAGAGAGAGACTTAAGGTAAAATGTTAACCACTTTTCGTCTTTATATGTTTTCGATCGGTTTTACCGTAAACCCTCTTTGATATATAGTCGGTCGGATTGAAAATCAATGAGGCCACTTGAAAGTTGTGAGCCGATTGATACTCCGACCACTCCTCGACCATCAAGATGGTGGTCCTCTGAGGTAGGTAACCGAATAGAAATATACATTCTAGATGATGGATTTTTATCACCTAACTAACTTTGATTGTTAATGTAGGCGGTTGTCGTGGACTCGGTCACGATCGCTCGGGACACGCAAGTTATACGTGGCTTGGCGATGCGGAGACTAACAAGACCACACCCTCTGACCCCATGGTCGGGGATCTTGTTCTCGACTAGTTGGTCAAGAGCATTTGTTCCGACCTTCGGTTGGAGGACATAGCAGATCTAATCAACCCCACCGGATCGGAACCGGTGAAGTTGGTCGAAAAGAAGAGGAAGGTGAGCGCGACGGATTTTGCATCGGCGCGCTTCAAAATTAAGGCAAGAAAACAACCAGGTATGTAAACACGAAATAAAAACCTATGTAAATAATTACCTTTGGTTTTTTTAGGGTCTTGAACCCTTTTTCTTCTTGTCGTTGTAGATCCTCTGGTATTCCGGTCGAAGACGACCAGAGCACCCTTCAAGAGGAAGCTCCTAAAGAGGTCGAGCCAGCCCCCAAGCAGGTGGCAGCACCAGCTCAGGAACCCGTGGTGGCTCCGACCACACCTGCTGAAGTGGTGGTTCCAAACCTACCTATGGAGGTAGTGCTGCCAACCCCACCTGTGGAGGTAGTGGTCCTTGAGGAAAATCGGTGAGGTTCCAGGCCCCTCTTGAGAGTTCTTCTCATAAAGCCACTTTTCCTCATCGCCCGAATCTTCAAGTATGAAGAGCTTAACAAAGCGTGGGGAAGAATTTCGGACCGTCGAGCAAAGACGATTACCGACTCAAGTTTTGCCGAATATAATGACATGGCAATTGAGGTAATCTTCCACGACCACTTTTAATAGCTTTGTTCCCATGGAAAATACTCAAAGGAGTTTTGGTATGTTTTGTAGTATTTTGTGGAGAATTTAGATTTGTGGACGAAGAGTGACCAATGAATAAAGCTCTTGGAGGAGAGGAACTCCGGATTAGAAAGTAAGCATCATTTTAGTATCTTTTCTCTCCTTCTTTACTATTTGGCTCTTTATCTTTTAACTAATTCTCCCCTTTATCCTGTTTGATAGATTAGGAGAAGCTTAAAGAAGAAGCTATGGCTAAAGAAGCCATAATTACCAAGCTTAAAGAAGATTGTCGAGAACAAGGACGGTCGTCGAATATCTAACGACTAGGCATAAGGAAGTTCTTGACACCTTTGAGAAGAAGAACGAAGGTAACCAGTCGTAAACTTGACCAGTTTGCTTCCTTTTTCTAGTCATATGTATTTATCTTTTGGTTTACTCGTATAGAGCAAACTCAAGTGTTGAGGCGAGCAGAAAAGGCTCTTGAATTTGAGCGTGGCAAGGAGGCAACCTTTGAGCAAAGTCTTGAAGATAAGGTCGAGGCCCTTAACAAGATGCTCTTGATATGGGATTGGGAACACAACTGCCCAACTTAGGAGATCCCACGGAGAAGATCAACTACCTTGGCCAACAGCTTGAGGACCTCAGGAGTGTCCTTAAGACAACTCGAGAGAACCATCTGCTGAGACCATGTTCAATCTTTGTCAAGAATGGAGTTCATTTTGCTTTGGCAAAACTAAAAGTCTCCGACCCTTTCATAAATCTCCAAGCTATTGAGGAAGACTTCAATTGCACATGAGAAGAAGCAACCAGAATGTTTGAGGAAATGGCACCTCTCGGACATAAGGTCGCAGAAGAAATGGAGGTCGGATATCCACGCAGCGATCAGTCTAGTGGCTCCGAGAAGTAAAAGAATGTAATATTTTGACAGTTGTAAATAAAACTTACCTTTTATCATAAATGAAGTATTTGTTTTGTCTTCCTAAATTCACCAAATACAAATATATTTCCTAGCCCAGACTGCTTGTATAGTAGAAGAACTTTAGTAAAGAAGCAGTATACAAAAAAATGAGCAATAGCTATGACCACGGTACAGAGCATATGCTGATTATGTTATAAACATGATCTAAGTGTCATTAGGAAATCAATGTGGTTGGAGCCGACTTGTGATTTCGACTAGTCTTAGGTTATTTTCATAATCAAAATCTTGTGAAGTACCTTGTGTGGATGGAAGATGTTTAAGACTTGTATTGATTGATAAGATAGTATGCAAATATATATGCAAAAATCGACAAGTGAACTTGTTTGTATATCTTATCCAAAACTGGTCGTAAGGGTTGCTAAGAACTAGAGACTAAAAGAAACACTTCATGAAATGTGTTCTTGCTCGAGTTCCGACTAGCAGCAAGGATCATAAGAAATGGACCGTCGCTAGGAAGCTCCTTCCAGTGGGTAGGACCACGTGCGGAGAAGGAGAGACTTCGACTAGAAGGCTTTCCGTGTCCCGACCAGTAGCCAAAACTGTTGGGATACGGGTAGGCTACGATAGTTACAAATCAAAATTTCTACCACGCAAACTAGGAAGCCAAGCAAGTGGATGATCACAGATCGTTACCACCAGACGCGCAGAGCAGCGGAATTAAGAAGGATTGGAGCAGCCTGGTCCAACGTAAAGCATGTCGATGTAGTGGTCGTAGTCGATCGTCCAACGTCGAGCAAGTCGATGCAGTGGTCGTAGTCGATCGTCTTCGCAACGTCTGCAGTTCCTTGTGAAGATCGCGGATCGTTCTCAAGCGCAACAGTCGTAGTAGCGCCTCTACGGTATCCACAAGTCCAGGGAAGGAACAACCGTACGTCAGTGTACTAGCACCAAGTTGCACGACAGAGTTCTTAGGAAGATGGCGGCGAGGGTTTCGGTGGTGTAAAAACGTCTATCCCAAACAGCCTCATGCATCTCCTTATATAGTGCTTGTGATGGATCCTATCCAAACACGTTTTGACGAATCGTATCCGTACTGGTTTGTTCCAACCTGTTAAGTGTGTGACCCGTTAGGTTTATGCGTAATCGGTTGTGACTTGGAAACCCTTTCCAACCACGAGTCGTAGTGGTTCCTAGCAGAACATAGCGATTCCCGAATACACACAAATTATATCGGACGAACTTTGATGCAATATGATCTATGACCATGTCCTCATCACTTACGACTAGGTCCTATCTCTATACGACCAGTTCGTATTTGGTCACGACCAGTTCGTAATTCCTTACGACCAGGTTACGACCACTCTGTGATTATATTCGACCAGTCTACGACTAGCTCGTATCTCCATACGACTAGTTCGTAACTGATTGAACTAAGAGATCTACTCGTGTATTCTCCCTTTGCCTCACGATGTCTGGTTGAACTCCAGGTGAGATGTTGTGTCATCCATGGACTGCTCAATACTTTCTCGATCGATTGTCGGATAACCATGCATGGTCGAACACCTCGATCACTAGTGGCATGGCCATGCACTTTCTCTATCCGACCACAACAAGGGGCCCAGAGACATCTCTCCTGTTATGTTAGGAGGGGCAAATCCCATATCCAACCAGTCACATTCCTTTGCATGTTTCATAGCATACCTGAAAACTACCTTTATAACTACTCAGTTACGAGCAGCGTTTGGCAACCCCTAAGAGTGCTATTACACATGTAGGAAACTATGCTGATCTCAGGTCTAAGGATTATACATCATCATTGCTTGAGACCAACTAATGACACATAGAATCATAACAATCTCAATAGTGTCTCAAGGTGGGTCTTATCCAACACCATGTTCTCTAACATGTGTCCATATTATTGGTTTGATATCTCTATATCCATGACCTGTGAAACATAGTCATCAACCAATACATATGCTAGTCTATTCATATGTGTCCTCATATGTTTCCGGCCGAGGAGCGTTTAAGAATAATCATCGCGAAATATAGAGTTTCACAATCAAGTCACATACTTGATAATAAATATTAACAATATTATTTTAGGAACAAGATAACATATTATCCAATATTATGAACATAATGAAATATAATCATCTCTATGATTGCCTCTAGGGCATATTTCCAATAGTCTCCCACTTGCACTAGAGTCAATCATTTAGGTATCTAATCTGATAGCTCTTGTGTGTGTCTCATGCTTTGGTCGTGTGGAGGCTTTGTCAGCGGATCAGCAACATTTAAATCCGTATGAACTTTGCATATCTTAACATCGCCTCTATCCACCAATTCGCGAATGAGATGATAACGCCTGAGTATATGCTTGGACTTCTGATGGGATCTAGGCTCCTTAGCCTGCACAATGGCTCCATTGTTTTCACAATAGAGATCCATTGGGCTCGAGGCGCTTGGAACCATACCCAACTCAGCAATGAAATTCCTTATCCAAACACCTTCTTTTGCAGCTTCAGAAGCCACAATGTACTCGGCCTTCGTCGTGGAATCAGCAACCGTCTATTGCTTGGAACTTTTCCAGCTCACTGCTCCTCCATTCAAAATGAATACAAAACCAGATTGCGAACGATAATCATCTTTGTCGGTTTGAAAGCTTGCATCGGTGTAACCATTTACAATGAGCTCTTCATCACCGCCATAAACTAGGAACGCATCCTTAGCCCTTCTTAAGTACTTAAGAATATTTTTCACAGCTGTCTAGTGACCTTCACCGGGATCAGCTTGGTATCTACTCGTAACACTTAGAGCATATGATACATCTGGTCGAGTACATATCATGGCGTACATGATAGATCCAATAGCGAAGCATATGGAATACCATGCATGCGGTCTCGCTCATCAGTTGTCGAAGGACACTAACTCTTACTAAGACTAATGCCATGTGACATAGGCAAGAACCCTTTTTTGGCATCCTTCATGTTGAAACGAATCAACATTTTGTCAATATAAGTACTTTGGCTTAATCCAATTAGCCTTCTTGATCTATCTCTATAGATCTTTATTCCCAAGATATATGCTGCCTCTCCTAAGTCCTTCATGGAAAAACTATTTTTCAATGATGACTTAATGGATTCCAGCATAGGAATGTCATTCCCAATCAATAATATGTCATCCACATATAAGATTAGAATAACAAGCGTGCTCCCACTAACCTTCGTGTAAACACAAGGTTCTTCTTTGTTCTTGACGAACCCAAACCTTTTGATTTCCTCATCGAAACATATATTCCAACTCCGAGATGCTTGCTTCAACCCATAAATGGACTTTTGAAGTTTGCATACTTTACTAGCATTCTTTGGATCGACAAAACCTTCAGGCTGTGTCATGTACACATCCTCATCTAGGTTTCCATTAAGGAAAGCCGTTTTAACATCCATTTGCCATATCTCATAGTCGAAATATGCAGCAATAGCTAGAATGATCTGAATAGATTTAAGCATCGCTCCGGTGAGAAAGTCTCATCGTAGTCAACTCCTTGAACTTGTCGAAACCCTTTTGCGACTACTCGAGCTTTATGAATGTGAACATTTCCATCCATATCAATCTTTTTCTTATAGATCCATTTGCACTCAATGGTTTTAATACCATCAAGTGGATCGACTAGGTTCCAAACCTGATTTTCTCTCATGGAGTCTATCTCGATTTCATGGCTCCAAGCCATTTCTCGAGTCTGGGTCCATCATCGCTTCCTCATAAGTCTTAGGCTCATCATTATTCAATAATAATATGTCATGCCCATACCATGTAGGCAATTGACGTGGCCTTTTAGATCTACGTGGGGCTGGTGCCTCATCTACAGGTTCAACAATATTTTGTTCATCGATAGAGGTTCGAGAGGAGTTGAAACACTTTCGAGATGCATCTTGAATTTCTTGAGTTGCACCTTTCTCCTACTGACTCCTTTTGAAAGAAACTCTTTCTCCAAAAAGATACCATTTCGGGCAACAAAAACTTTGCCTTCTACTTGGTTGTAGAAATAATATCCTTTGGTTTCCCTAGGATATCCTATAAAGAAGAATTTATCTAACTTGGGTATGAGTTTATTAGATGTCAAATATTTAACATAGACATCACATCCCCAAATCCTTAGAAAAGACAAACTAGGACTCTTCCCGGTCCACATCTCATGTGGTGTCTTATCTCTTGATTTAGATGGTACCTTATTTAAAATGAAAGCGGCGGTTTCTAGGCGTAACCCCAAAAATACAATGGCGGATCGATTGGCTCATCATTGATCGAACCATGTCCAACAAGGTCCTATTACACCGCTCGGACACCCCATTCCATTGTGGAATACCGGTGGTGTAAGGCGTGGAACAATTCCATATTTTTTCAAATGATTACCAAACTCATGGCTCAAAAACTCACCTCCACGATCAGATCGTAAAGATTTGATTGTCTTGCCAAGTTGATTCTGTACCTCATTCTGGAATTCCTTGAAATTTTCAAAGGATTCCGACTTGTGCCTCATTAAGTAGATATATCCATATCTACTATAGTCATCGGTGAAAGTAATGAAGTACTGAAAACCACCTCTAGCTGTCGTACTCATTAGTTCACACACATCAGTATCTATGAGTGCCAACTGGTCGGACGCCCTTTCACTCCGACCAGTGAAAGGTGTCTTGTTCATCTTTTCGACCAGGCAAGACTCGCATGTTTCAAATGATTCCAAATCAAATGAGTTTAGAGTTCTATCATCATGGAGCATTTTCATGTGTTTCTCACTTATGTGACCCAAACGATAGTGCCAAATGAAAGTGGAATTCATCTCATTAGGCGAAGTCCTTCGCATTAATATTATAGACGGATGCATCAACAATATTTAAAATAAACAACCCATTAAAAGTAGGTGCATAGCCATAAAACTCTTCATTCAAAAATATAGAACAACCATTGTTCTAAATAATGAATTTATAACCCTCTGCCATCAAACATGAGGCAGAGATAATGTTTCTACTAATGGTGGAGCGTAATAACAATTATTCAATTCCATAATAAATCCACGAAGGCAAAAGTAATGGCAAAGTCCCAATGGCTAATGCAGCAACCCTTGCTTTATTCCCAACGTGAAGATCCATCTCGCCCCTTGTAATTCTCCTAACTCTTTGTTAGACTCTGCATCGAATTGCAGATATGAGCAACCGATCCGGTATCAAATACCCATGAGTTAACAGAAGAGTCAGCAAGAAAAACATCTATAACATTAATACCTGTAGTGGAAGTTTTAGTCCCACCATTCCTTTTACGATCGACTGGTATTTCTTCGGTTCCTCTTCCAATGGCCTAGCTCTTTGCGAGAAAAGCATTCATTCTCTTGAGTCGGGCCGGACTTAGTCTTGGGCTTAGGCTTGTTAGTTTTGATCTCATCTGAAACTTTAGCCTTGCCCTTTTCTTGACAAGTCTTAGCCTTCTTCTTGAAGCTTATACTCTTTTGCACCATCATCATATATTGTTGCTTTTCTTAATCTTGCCCTCATTGTCTTAAGCATCATATGCAGTTCGGTGAGATTCTTGTCTAAGCCGTTCATATGGAAGTTCAAAATGAACTGGCCATAGCTTTCAGGAAGCGAAGCAAGAATCAAATTTGTAGCCAACTCTTGACTAAGTGGAAAACCAAGTTTTTCCAAGCTCTGTGTGTAACCAACCATTTTGATCACATGAGGGCTCACCGGACCACCCTCAGCTAGCCTACATCCAAACAAGTTCTTTGAGATCTCATATCTCTTAGTTCTTGCTTGTGTCTCAAATAAACATGCCTTTGAGTACCACGATCATATCGTAGGCCTCAATGTTCTCAAACTTCTTCTGAAGGTCTGAGTTCATTGCAGCAAGCATGAGACAGCTAACATCAAGGGATTCATCACATGCCTTTTATAGGCGGTTTTAAGCAGCAAGACTGACATTCTCTGTAGGCACATCTGGAATTGGTTCCTCTAGAACATGTTCCTTTTTATCTTGCCTAAGAACAATTCTCAAGTTGCGAGACCAATCCGCAAAATTTGTTCCATTTGGTTTTTCTCTTTCAAGTATCGAACGTAAAGCAAAACTGGATGTAGGTACAGCAGTTGGTGCCATAATCTACAACATAAAATATGCAAAACTAAGACATATGTTCAATCAAAGCAACTTATATTAAACAATTTAACAAAGATACTCCCACTAAATACCATATCCCTCTTATGACAGTTTAGTGACTCAAGATCCATAATCATTTAATCTACTAGTGAGCTTTGGCATCACTACTAGAAGACTAGTGAAAATGGTAAGCAACCCTTTGCTAATCATTTCTCTATATGACTCTTGCTGTTGGGCAGCATCTTTATGCTTGGGTACCCAACCCTTATGCCCTAAGGTCCACAACTGTTATGATAACTTTGTTAAGTTAAACCAATGCTTAGCGTGTAAGTGTCTGACACAAACCCATCTAGTCAAGTAGAGTTAATAGCACTCTGCTTTGGCAAGACCTACCATTAAAATACATGACTTTGGATGGTGCAGCATATTTGGGAGGGCATCAATTTAACTTAATATTATGTGAGGGAATTTTACTTCTACCATGTTAAAAGCATTTAAAGCAAAAACATGTATAGAAATAAATGAACAGGAATATAAAGGCATTCATAGACAATCAAATTACATTGTGATATAGTATGACCCTTCTCCATGGTGATCTCCATTGCCATGCATCCTGTTCACCGTGTCTCCGAGTGGTTGACTCCTCCAAGCACTCCCACTAAGCCATTACTCCTAATAGCACTAGTAATGAATCACAAGGAGTAAAGAAGCATCACAGAAGTCGACACATGAGCCGTTATACAAATATAGATAGCCTTGGGCTGCAATTAACATGACACGTGGGTCATGAACATTGAACAAATACATGCATCTCATACATGAAACATTATGGGTCATACTATTCACATCAATCCCTGCAAAAACAAGTTATGCACGGAATCCAATTCTATCGGGCGACATGAACACATACCATCTATAACATGCGGTACGATTAGCCAGCACGGTAGGAGTGATATGCAGTCTGGTCGTGAACAAGCGCAATAAACCATCTGGTCCTTATGGCTCATACCTCCTCGTTGACCCATCTACCACCGAAAACCGATCGATCTTATCGACCAGGGACTAGATCGTTCCATCTATATGAACCGATCTAGGTTACCAGACCCGACCAGTAATAGATCCAATCTACTACTACCACATATCAAGTATATACGATTGATCCAAATCAAAAACTACGCAGGATGGCTTTGATACCACTGTTGGGATACGGGTAGGCTACGATAGCTACAAATCAAAAATTTCTACCATGCAAACCAGGAAGCCAAGCAAGTAGATGATCACAGATCGTTATCACCAAATGCGCAGAGCAGCAGAAGAAGGGTTGCAGCAGCCTGGTCCAACGTAGAGTGCATCGATGTAGTGGTCGTAGTCGATCGTCCAACGTCGAGCAAGTCGATGCAGTGGTCGTAGTCGATCGTCTCCTCCAGCAACATCTGTAGTTCCTTGTGAAGATCGTGGATCGTCCTCAAGCGCAACAGTCATGGTAGCACCTCTACGGTATCCACACGTTCAGGGAAGGAACAACCGTACGTCGGTGTACTAGCACCAAGTTGCACGGCAGAGCTCTCAAGAAGATGGCGGTTAGGGTTTCGGTGGTGTAAAAACCTCTATCCCAAATAGCCTCATGCATCTTGTGAGAACCCGGGGTATTTAACTTGTAATACTTAACCATTAAGATGATTCAAGCATTACAAATCAAATATCACGACTCTCGGTGTATATGTACTTCTCAGAAGTGCAGTACACATACCCCATACAAAAATTATGCATCAATTCCATTCAACACATAGAATCCAAAGTACAACTAAGCAATTCAAAAGACATAAAATATAGAGTTATTATAAAAGGGGCCGACCAGCCAAATGACAACTAAAGAGGCTTAAATAACAGCGGAAGTAAGGTGCCATAAGATGGCAATAAACAAAAGCCAATTAGTGTGCCTTTAACCCACAAGGCAACCAACCGGCCACCAACCTAGTCGTGAAACCACCGCACATCTACGCAAAAAGTATAACCCTTGGGGTTCAACTTCCTCCTCTACAACAATTTATTAAGCAAAGCAAATGAGTACAAAATGTACTACTTAAAGGCGATGTAGAGTAACAGGCCTATATATTTAGCTACATGCAAGCTTATTTAAGTGGAGGAGGCTCTAGACTCATTTTCAGCATAAAGCAAGTTTTCATTTGCAATAATGTAATAGATTTAAAGCAATTTTACAATCTGTTTTATTTGACAAAGCAATGATATAACAAGTAACAATAATAACAAGACATCACGGAAGTGGCTAACCCAATAGCCACCACAACAATAGCATGAATTACCCATTCATACCACCCACATCAAGTTTTAATTAAGATTCCAAAATGTTGAGTCTAACTCCTGCAAATCCGGTCCCAAGCGTGTCCATAACCTCTGACGAGGCTATTGAATAGTTTATACCTGCGAGGGGTGTACCAATGTACCCACACGTTAGACCGCCTTTTAGCCACTAGATTAGCACACTTCCTTTGGTATGCCGACACGGCTAAGTCCTCTGAGACATTTCCAATGGATGATGCTAATTAAAACACCAACCCAACAAAGAA
This sequence comes from Phyllostachys edulis, assembly GCA_036346405.1. Classification (NCBI taxonomy): domain Eukaryota; kingdom Viridiplantae; phylum Streptophyta; class Magnoliopsida; order Poales; family Poaceae; genus Phyllostachys; species Phyllostachys edulis. The sequence continues at coordinate 62,110 of JAYEVD010000761.1, forward strand.
AGACACATCGGCCGGCTCAAGCCGATTTCTTGATGTTCCCCTCTATCACAAACATTTCCTTTTCAACCACCAACCAGCTCATAATTAACACCGCCCAAGGTACTTAGTCAAGAGGTCCCATATCCCTCTCGCGTGGTTAGCATGCAATTATGCTTGGTTTTGGTGAAACAAGATGTTCGGTCCTTGTTGACCTAGGCAAGACATTCACACACCCGATATCACACCATCCAACCACTTGCCCAAGTCTAAATCATTTCATTTGCACTTTTAGTTTTCAAAGAAATTTAGCACAAGGTGCTGATCAAAGAGTAATAAAATGATTTGTGTGATCAAGGTTATCGACTAAGTCGATAACCGCCCAATTCTACCGGTAGCTAAGCATTTCTAAGCATGACACCGTAAAGTCAATAAAAGAGCATAATTCAATCACCAGGCTCTAATTCACCGGCGAGATTAATACCTTATGTTTTGTGGCAGGGGATAACAATTTAAGGGCAACCATGCAATAGGAATAGCTACCTCTAATCGGGAAAATTACTTTGACACAGAAGCATGCATACATACAATTTGTACACAAAGTATTAGACTTGAAAGTAATGGGACATTTACGATCAAACTGCTTGCCTTGCTAAGGATGATTATCTTTCTGCAGAGGGTCACTCGCGCAATCAATAATTTCGTTTGAACCTAGCGAAAGAAGTCGAAAGCACAATAAGAACGAATAACACCGAAAAGACCCAAAAATTCAAAATCATCCAAAAATCATGAAAAATTCACAGAAGGTAGAGCATAATTTTAGGTGAATTTAACAACAAGAATCAATTTATTTAGATGCCCTATGCAAAAGTTATGATAGTTTGAAAGTCAGTTTTCCAGAAAATCCAATTTAATTGCTACCGATTCTTGTTGATCCGAATTAATTATTTTGGTGAACATTTCCAGAGGTGTGGTGCACTTGAAATTTTAGGGTAGGCATAGCACCTCATGAGATGAACAATGGAATTTGATTCACCTCATTTGGAGCTAAGATGAATTTTCTCTGATTTTTCAAAGTCATGAAAGTAGTGTTCAAAACAATTGCAAACTAAGATTTTAGAAATAGCAACATGCTCAAAACCTATTTTAAAATAAAATACACTAACAGAGGATTCTAACAAAATTGAGTTTACTCTTTTTGAGTTCTGAGAAAAAAATACTTATGCGTTTTTGAAGTTAAAGCAATTTTAGTGCAACAATAATACTAAACCTAAAGTAATTTTGCCAAATGTGATTTATGGAATAGTAACATGATTCAAACCATTTTTATAATAAATAACATTTAAAAAGGAAACTAACAAAATTTGAATCATCAATTTTGGAGCTAGAATGAATTACTTATGAAATTTTGAAGTTTAACCAATTTTCAGTTCACAAATAAAGCATTTCGGAAATTATATAAACATTACATACTCTTTTTATACCGATACCCATCTAAGCCATACACACTGACAGGAGGGCCCCACAATCCCTTTCTATTTCCAAATAAAATTCTAATGAAAATCGATTCTCTCGGTGGGACCCATGTGTCGTGTCGGTCTTGATTTTAAAGCTTTAATGACCGGGATTTCTGTGCAAGGGGCCCGCTTGCCATAGAGACCGCACGACCATTACACGTGCTAAGACAAAGATCTGCTCAATCATTAAACATTAATTTGGGATTTGCTTCTTAATGGCGCTGCTGTAACATCCCAATTTTCAGAGCTTATAAAAAACCATTTGAATAGTTAGTAGGGAGAAAATTCACCATTTGGATTTATTTGAATTTAATTCAAAAGCTTAATATTGGACTTTGAGTAACAAAACAATTTAATATGACTAAAGTCAACATGAATAATAGTCAAAACTATTTTATTTGGATTCTATGTGCTTGGATATATTTTCTAGAATTTTTCCATGTGCATTTGCTATTTTCTTTTGCCTTTTGAAATTTACGCTATTTTCTAAAATGGAAAAGCTATTTAAAATCTCCAAACAGTCCTTGGGCCTAAACCCACTCCTTCTCCCATCCGGCCCGACCTTTGTGCAGCCAGCAGCGCCTGATGCCCGCTCACTTTGACAGGTGGCCCCAGTGATCGACCCTCTCTCTCTCTCCACGCGCTCTGCTCATCCTCCACCGTTCGATCAAGTTTGGATGGTCTGATGGCGTTGTGCCGTCCGGCCGGTCCCAACGTCACCGTGTTTGTGAGCCGTCCGATCAAGGTTGGACGGCCAGATCTTCACCCGCGCGCGCACATGCCTCACCCACGCCTTTTTCCACTTGCGCTCGCTCGAGCCTCAGCCGCTGTCAAGTGGGCCCCACCCTCGTTACTGTTTATCATCTCCGAATACGTCGGGCAGTTTGTTTCTTGTGCCGCATGCCATTTGGGCGTCCGTGCCCTAGACGCTCCCGAGCCGCCGCCTCTATAAAGGGAGGAAGCCCTCGCCCTCCGCTTCCTTTCCACCGCCGCCTCCTCGTCAGCACCTAACCCTAGCCGCCGCAGAGAAGTGAGATCAATCCCCGCCGCCTACTTGACGAGCAATTCCGCAAGCCAGAAGCCACCGGGACCTCGCTTTGCACCATCGGCATCGCGCAAGCAAGAGGAACCCCGGGGACACCTTCGTTTCGTCGGAGGAGCCCTCTAACACCGTCGCCGTCAAGCCCGAAGCTTCGCACAATGTGAGTCTTGCCTCGGTCACTTAAGGACTAAACTTTGTGCGCCATTGAACTGAGCCCTCCTGTACGACCACATGCCTATTATAGGACGGGCCTAGCATAGTAAGATATGAATTCTTGGCATTGGTTGCTCAAGTGGTAGGTTAGGCTATGTGAATAGGATAGAGGTGTGTGCTACCATGTAGTCGCATCATGGGCCAGTTCGCCGCTTCCTATCCAACGGTGTGTGTTGTGCCATACACTGTGCATGGTTTGGTATGACATAAGCACATCGGGAGTATCTATGTTAAGATGAAGTTTCTGAAATGCTTTGTTACGATTAGTGCTTGCAACACTGGTTGTATCTTGTGGGTAAAGTGTACAAACTCTGCAGATTGTAAACAATCTATTCGAATAGTCGTGTCCTCGGTTATGGACAATGCTTGGGGATTTCGCACGAGGGGTAGATCTTTAAAACTGTGTGGGAAGGGAGCTGTGTGATCTAAATCATATGGCTATGTGAAGAATATGTTTAGGCTGTGTGTGTCTTTGTGAAATCAACTGTTAAAATTATTATTATTGTCTATTTGTTTTACCTGCTTTCAATCTATTATTGTATTCAATTGCAAATGTTGCATTTCTGTAAAAGAACCACAAAATGCCATTCCCTTGTAATAAGCTTGCATGTATAATTGCATTTTTGTGGTGTGACTTGCGAGTACGGTGTGTACTCACGCTTGCTTTAAAATAAATCAAGCAGAAGAGGAGGAGTCTTCACCAGCATTAGGAGGAGTATATCGAAGGTGCACGATCGTGAGGTCTTGATCGGTCGGTTACTGTGGTGAATCGATGGGATGCATTTGTCGTTTACATTTCATTGCTTTATTTCTCTGTTAGCCTGCGTGGCTTAAATAAATGTAAACTCGTCTGTAAGGTCAAACCATTATTTATTAATCAAATTATTGTTTATGCTATTATTCGCTTGTGTGGATCGATATCCACCTTTGTTGACACTAGCACTAGCGTGATCCTGGACTAGTGCATTAAACACAGAGGGTCCAGAATTCTAATTTTGGGTCCCGACAGAGGTGGTATCAGAGCCATACTGACTGTAGGTCTTGACCTTAGTTAGATCAACCGTTCGAGTTTCCAAATTATTTTCTAAAGAAAATTTAACTTACAAGACTAAATGAATTGCTTAACTCCTCTCATATCTCTCTTGACTCATCTATTGCTAAAATTTTCCTCTCCTCTTTGTTTTAACTTGGTTCTCGCCTCTTGTCTATCTTGGACGGATGCCTTACCTTGAGACCTTCAGAGATTGCAATGGAGGACTTGCCGTAGAGGCTGTGGAAGCCACTCTGAGACACTTGGAGGCTTCGGCGCCCAATGTCTGTGGCAGAGTGAGTACACAGTCAGCGGACTAGACCGTGGTGTGATCTGCCATATGACAGTCTACGCCAGGACGAACACTAGAGGTAGCCAGCCTTTGGACATCTCAGTCAGGAGGACTACCTTTGGGATAGGAATCCAGGAGTCATCACACTTGGCCATCCTCCGAGTCTGCGATATCTCATACGGGAGGCTGCAGAACACATTTTCGCTACCATCCCAGATCCCCTTTAGAGGAGCTAGCTGCGCGCTTTCCATCTAGAAATGGGGAAAACAGCGCACGATAGTGCACCTTGCTCGGTTCCACATTTGCTTTCGGGAGGAGTCGTGGCATTGGTCGCCATAGAGCTAGAGTGTGCCTATGAAGCATGGGAAAGAGCCGAAACAGTCATTGTCTTAGAGCAAGCTCTCTCGGCCCGACATGAGCTCGAAGATGATCCAGAAGAAGATCAGGAGGAGAATCCGGGAGAAGATCCAGAGGAGATTCTAGAGGATCCAACGAAGGCTGTAGAGCTAGAAGAGCCGGCGGCTGAGCGGAGGAGCGAGTTGCACACTGCACTGCCGCTGCTTCCTCTGCACGATCGAGGCATCGAACCGGTTTGCGAGGATGCGGCTCACGTCTGAGTCTCTGATGGCGGGGGCGCCGCCGTGGTTGTGGAGGCTTTCTCGAGTAGTTCGTTTAAGTTCGGTTCAGTCGGGCTTAGTCAGTTTTCCCTTTCCAGAGTCGCCCTTTAGGCGGTAGCTTGTGTGCTTAGGTTCGTCTTATTTCCTTGTGTGCAAGTGTGAGCTGCAAAAGCCCTTAGGCATTTGTTGTAGCCATGCTAAAACCCTAATAATAAAGTTATTTCATTTGAGTTTCTTGAGCTGTGTTTGTTGGGTTTAATCTATCCCCCTGTCTAGTTCTTAACTCTCATCTTGTGCTTGCTACCTTATCTAACCTATGGAGCTTCACGGATGGTTCAAACTCGTCACACCGCTCAAGTGGGTCCGGCACCCAGCGTCCAGAAGAAAATGATCAAATCCTTGAGAGGACGGTGCCACCTCAAGCACCACCTCTTGACTTGCAGAACATTGGATCCTTTATGGCGGCACAAATGCAGATGATGTATGCTATGATGAACGGATCACGAGGCTATGAACAACAACAACAACAGTCATCGGGGAGGAGCCCCAGTCGCTCATGACCATCGAGGACCATCAAGTTGGCTGAATTAATGAGGACCTGTCCGCCAACTTTCTCTGGGCATGTCACACCAATAGAAGATGATGATTGGCCAGCGTAATTGAAAGGAAGCTGCTGATCACCCAATGCAGCGATCACGAGAAGTTACGTATGCCACTCATCGGATGGAGGCGTAGGCTGGCGAGTGGTGGGAGAATTTTGCACGCGCGCATGAAGCATCGCAGAATATCACTTGGGAAGAATTCTCCGTAGTCTTCCGCCCGATATCATGTACTGAAGGGATCATGGATTTAAAGAAAGATGAGTTCCGTGCTCTTAAGCAAGGCGCTATGTTAATGGCGATTATCTGAATAAGTTTACTCGGTTTGCTCACTATGCTCGGAAGGGCGTCGCTCTTGACAAGTCTCGTCGAGTCGTTTCTTGAAGGATTGAACTCGGGACTACTGAGTCAATCTGCTTGCCCACACCTTTCCAAATTTCGAGGAGTTGCTTAACAAGGCGTTGGTCGCCGAGGACAAGCAAAAAGCTGGAGGACCACCGCAAGCATAGGATGGCTCGGCGAAGCCACCGGCCACAGCAATGAGAGCAAGAATAGTGCCACAGCCAGATCAATCGCTTCGGCCGCAGAGTTCTTCGGGGCCTTTGCACGCCTTGACACCTCATCCTTTTGTTGAAATTCTCACAACCCCACACCAGTCAATCCTACCCGAGGAACAACGGCGAGAATGAACCTAGGCGTGCTACAAGCGCCGTCAACGGTCACTTCGCCAATCGGTGCCCTAGAAGGAACAATCACTCGATCGCTTCAACCTTGGAGCAACACCTACCAAGACCCGGTCTGAGAACAAGCAAGGAGTTCCTCAAGGAACCGATCAACGGGAGAGAACGCCTCGATCGGTTGTCGAGGTCGTGTTAACCACATCACTCTGGAAGGAGCCCAAGAAGCAGGATGTCGTCTTGGGTAAGTTCTAGTAAATTCAATACTGCATCAATTACATTTGATTACGGAGCTTCGCATTCGTTTGTTTCGAGGTTTTACAACTAAGAATAAATTGGGCGTTATGCACCTTAAGCATACTTTGCTAGTCCGATGCGCTGGAGCGAGCTAAGTTCTAAAGTGGGTTGTTTAGGAGCTAAGTTACTCATAGTTGGAGTTGAGTTTCTAGCTAACCTAATTGTTCTTGACACCCAAACCATAGAAGTCATTCTTGGCATGGATTGGTTAACCAAGCACAAAGCCGTGCTAGATTGTGGCGAAGAGCCGTTACAATCGAGGATACCAAAGGAAACAAGATAGAATTCCTAGCTACCTCGGTCGTAATGGACATCTATTTGGTCAATAGCACGAAGACCATTGCTTTGGAAGATGTGCCCGTTGTCGAGAGTATCCGGATGTGTTTCGGAAGAGTTACGGGGATGCCACGGATCGTGACATCGAGTTTGTCATTGATCTAGTGCGAGAACAGCACCAATCTCGAAGAGACCTTATCGGATGCCGGTGATGAGCTAGTAGAGATGAAGAAGCGGATCAAAGAACTTTTGGAGAAAGGCTTTGTGAGGCCTAGTTAAATGCGCCATGGGGAGCGCCGATCTGTTCGTCAAAAAGAAGGATGGAAGCATGAGAGTGTGCATCGACTACCGATCTCTCAATGAAGTCACTATCAAGAATAAGTACCCATTGCCCGGATAGATGATCTGTTTGATCGGATGAAAGGAGCCGGAGTGTTCTCGAAGATCGTCTGCGATCGAGTTACCATCGATTGAAGATTTGTCCCAAGGATGTACCTAAGACCGCTTTCTCAGCGATGCACGGACATTATGAGTTCTTAGTCATGTCCTTTGGTGCGACTAATGCCCTGCTTATTTCATGAACATGATGAATAAGGTATTCATGGAGTATTTGGACAAGTTAAGTAGTTGTATTCATCGATGATATTACGGTTTACTCCAAGTCGAGAAGAAGAACATGCGGAACATTTGAGATTAATCCTAGAGAAACTCAGAGAGCATCAGTTGTATGCTAAGTTTAGCAAGTGTGATTTCTAGAAAAAGGAAGTGGATTTTCTTGGTCATGTGATGGCAATTTGCGAGGAGTAGTAGTTGACCCTGGTAAAGTTAAAGCCGTATTACATTGGGAACATCCCAAGACTATCACTCAGATTCGCAGTTTCTTGGGATTAGCGGGATATTAACGTCATTTCATTGAAGGATTCTCATCGATTGCTAGACCTCTTACGCAATTGTTGAAGAAAGAGAAAAAGTTTACCTGGACCTCAGCTTGTGAAGAAAGTTTTCAAGAGTTGAAGAAGCGTTTGACTTGACCCGATCTTGATTTTACGAGATATTCACAAGGACTTGATATCTATTGTGATGCTTCGCGTCAAGGATTAGGATGTGTCTGATGCAAGAAGGAAGAGTTGTCGCTTATCGTCAAGGCGATTAAGGCCGCATGAAGAGAATTACCCTACCCATGATCGGAATTAGGCTGCGATAGTGCATGCCTTGAAGATTTGGTATCATTACCTTATCGTGTCATTTGTGAGATTTATCTGGATCATAAAAGCTTGAAATATATTTTCACCGGTCGGATCTGAATATGAGGCGAGAGAAGATGGCTAGAATTAATAAAGGATTATAATCTTGGAATCCATTACCATCTGGAAAAAGCCAATGTGGTGCATGAGATGCCTTGAGCAGAGAGTCAACATGTCGATGGAAGTAAAGAGGTTTGTTTAGAACTTCAAGAGGAATTCGAAGCTGAAACTAGAAGTAGTACTGAAGGATTAGTGGCTAGTTTGGAAGTCAGATCTACCTTGGAGAAGATTCGCGAGGCTCGGCCAAAAGATTGGAGTTTTCGGACATCAAAAGAAGATGGCAGAAGGGAAGTTCAAAGACTTCACCGTAGATGATCAGGACATACTGTGGATCAATGGACGTATTTGCGTGCCGGATGCTGATGGATTGAGACAGCTAATTTTAAAGGAGGCCCATGACTCAAAGTATTCGATTCACCCTGGTAGTACTAAGATGTATCAGGATGTTAAGAATAAGTTTTGGTGGCCGAATTTGAAGCGAGATATCGCGAGTTCGTTGCCTTGTGCGGCGTGTGTCGAAAAGTCAAAAGCGAGAACATCGAGACCCTTGGTCTGTTGCAACCTTTGAAGATTCCAGAGTGGAAGTGGGAAGAAATCGGAATGGATTTCATTACCGGATTACCCAAGACTCAATCGGGTTATGATTCAATTTGGGTAATAGTGGACCGTCTGACTAAAGTTGCCCATTTCTTGCCAGTCAAAACCACGTACTCAGGAGATCGTCTGGCAGAGCTGTATATGTCAAGGATTGTCAGTTTGCATGGTGTGCCCAAGAAGATAGTGTCAGATCGAGGATCTCAGTTCACCTCCCGTTTTTGGCATAGTTTGCATGAAGCCTTAGGGACTCATCTGAATTCGATCTTGCATATCATCCCAGACAATTTGGGCCAGTTGAAAGAGTCAATCGGATATTGGAGGATATGTTGAGAGCACATGCTCTAGCTAATGCTACCATTGGGATAAGAGTTTGTCATATGCGAATTCTCGTACAACAATAGTTATCAAGCTAGTCTGCAAATGTCATTTGTTTGAAGCTTTGTATGGTCATGCTGCGAGAACCCGTTGAATTAATTGAAAGCTGCTGAGCGTCACATCTTTGGTCGAGATATTATTCAAGAAGCGAAGAACAAGTGTCCATGATCGAGAGCGATTAAAGGTAGCTTAGTCGAAGCGAAGAGTTATCTTGATAATCGCCGTCGTGATCTCGATTTGAGCCGAAGATTTTGTTTACCTTGATTCGCCCCTCGAGATGTGAAAAGGTTTCATGCCAAAGGAAAGCTTGCCCTCGATATGTTGGTCCGTTCAAGATTTTGAATCGCCGTGAGAAGTAGCTTATCAATTGGGCTGCGCGATAAGCTAGCGAGTACATGATGTCTTTCCGTCTCTCGATTAAAGAAGTGTCTTTATGTGCTAGAAGAACAAGCCCGTTGGAGTCGATTGAGCGAAGGAAGACCTCACCTACAAAGAACAACGGTTAAGATTTTGGATGTCGCGGAGCGTCGGACCAGAAGCAAGACAGTTCGATTTTGCAAAGTGCAGTGGAGCAACCACTCAGAAGGTGAAGCCACGTGGGAGCGTGAAGAAGAGTTGAAAGCCGAGTTCCCTAGCCTTTTCTCCAGCTAGCTTGAATCTCGGGGCGAGATTCCTTTAAGGGGGGGAGGTTTGTAACATCCCAATTTTCAGAGCTTTTAAAAACCATTTGAATAGTTAGTAGGGAGAAAATTCACCATTTGGATTTATTTGAATTTAATTCAAAAGCTTAATATTGGACTTTGAGTAACAAAACAATTTAATATGACTAAAGTCAACATGAACAATAGTCAAAACTATTTTATTTGGATTCTATGTGCTTGGATATATTTTCTAGAATTTTTCCATGTGCATTTGCTATTTTCTTTTGCCTTTTGAAATTTACGCTATTTTCTAAAATGGAAAAGCTATTTAAAATCTCCAAACAGTCCTTGGGCTAAACCCACTCCTTCTGCGTCCCGGCCCGGCCTCTCTGCAGCCCCACCACGCCGCGCCACGCCTAACAGGTGGCCCCAGTGATCGGCCCTCTCTCTCTCTCCACGCGCTCTGCTCATCCTCCATCGTTCGATCAAGTTTGGACGGTCTGATGGCGTTGTGCCGTCCGACCGGTCCGAACGTCACCGTGTTTGTGAGTCGTCTGATCAGGGTTGGACGGCCAGATATTCGCCCGCGCGCGTACGCGCCTCACCCACGCCTTTTTCCACTCGCGCTCGCTCGAGCCTCAGCCGCTGTCAAGTGGGCCCCACCCTCGTTACTGTTTATCGTCTCCGAATACGTCGGGGAGTTTGTTTCTTATTGCCGTCTGCGTACCGTTTGAGCGTCCGTGCCCTAGGCGCTCCGAGCGCTGCCTATAAAGGGAGAAGCCCTCGCCCTCCGCTTCCTTTCTCTGCCGCCTCCTCATCGGCTCCTAACCCTAGCCGCCTTGAGCCGAGATCAATCCCGCCGCCGCCTACTCCGGCGAGCAATTCCGCCTTTTGAAGCGGCGAGACCTCGACTTTGCACCATCGGCATCGCGCAAGAAGAGGAACCCGGGGACACCTTCGTTTAAATCGGAGGAGCCCTCTAACTTGTCATTGTCAAGCCGGCTTCGCCGCCGCTTCTACCTCGTCGCCGGCCACCTCGATCGTCCTTGAGCACCCGTGAGCACCTCGTTGTGATCCTCGCAGCCTCCTCTACCTCCCCGTACCACTCGCCGCTGTTGAGTCGCCGCCGTTCGCCGGAACCATCGGTTCCCGTACGCCGCCGCCCTCGCTGCCGTCCACGTCACCCTCCACCTCAACACTCCCGCCTCCGTGGCGCATGCATGTCAGCCACGTAGGCGCCGCATCAGCGCCACGTGCGTGGTTGCGCCACCTCAGCCCCGGCGAGATCCGAGGCTCGGTGGACTTGGTCCTCCGTGGCCGTGTCAGCGGCGATGTGGGTCCCACACGTCGAGTTTTTCTTTATTTATCTTTTAGGAAATTCCTTCATCGGCGCTTGACATTGCGCAATAATCCGGGTTTTATTTTAAAGAATAATTCGGAAATGCAGTAAATCCAATTTCTAGGATTTTCTTTAGATTCAAACTTCCAAACCTCATAACTTTTGCATCCTAACTCCAAATCAGTCCATTCAAATTTCTAAATTCCTATAAATTCCAGATATATTTAATGGAGATTTTTATTTATTTTTTTTGGAGTTGTTTTGCCTCTGTTATTTATTTATTTTGTTTGTTTGCTTCGTTTGCGGGTAGACTTCGACGCTTCGGGAAGATTTGAAGAAGAAGAAGAACACATCAAGACCAAGATCAATTCCTAGATCTGTTCCAAGGCAAGTCATGCTTTGACCATGTTGAATCCCAGTTTTCCAAATATTATTTTTATTCAAAGTATTGCATTTTATTTCAAGTAATTATTTAAATGCTCTTGGGATTAGCTATTAAATCCAATCTGTTATGCCTTCCTTGTATAATTGTTATGCCTTGATCCTTTGTCACCCTAGTTGATAATTAGTTGGTAATATTATAGCACCAACGTGGGTTGGTTAATCGATTAGATTGCTTAGCCATGCCACGAATCACCTATTCATGTAAAGTGCAATTATTAACTTAACTAAGTGACTATGTAACTTTGTAATAATCTGTGTGCACTATGTGTCTTTGTGGCATGTGTTGCATAAATCAACTAGGTGGGAAAAATGTTTAGGCTGAGGCAAGTGGAAGGAAGCTGTGTGACATGGTGGCTATGTGATATGGGCTTGTGAATCATGTGTCATATTTATCTGTGTGCCTTAGTTAGCACAATGGGAGTCTTGCCTCGGTCATTAAGGGTGAACTTTGTGCGCCATTGAACTAAGCCCTCTGTCGACCACATGCCTGTTATGGGGCCGGGCCTAGCAGTAGGTTAGGCTATGTGAATAGGATGGAGGTGTGTGCTACCATGTAGTTACATCGCGGGATGGTTCGCCGCTTCCCTGTCCAACGGTGTGTGTTGTGCCATACCTTTGTGTATGGTTTGGTTTGACATAAGCACATCGGGAGCATCTATGTTAAGATGAAGTTTACGAAATGCTTTGTTACGATTAGTGCTTGCAACCTTGGTTGTATCTTGTGGGTAAAGTGTACAAACTCTGCGAGTGTAAACAATCTATTGAATAGCGGCGTCCTCGGTTATGGACAATGCTGGGGATTTCACATGAGGGGTAGATCTTTAAAGCGTGTGGGAAGGAGCTGTGTGATCTAAATCATATGGCTATGTGAACAATCTGTTTAGGTGTGTGTGTCTTTGTGAAATCAAGCTGTTAAAATTATTATTGTTGTCTATTTGTTTTACACTTTCAATCTATTATTGTATTCAATTGCAAATGTTGCATTTCTACAAAAGAACCACAAAATGCCATTCCCTTGTAATAAGCTTGCATGTATAATTGCATTTACGTGGTGTGACTTCTGATGCGGTGTGTACTCACGCTTGCTTTAAAATAAATCAAGCGAGAAGAGGAGGAGTCTTCACGACATTCGAGGAGGAGTATATCGAAGGTGCACGATCATGAGGTCTTGATCGATCGGTTGCTGTGGTGAATCGATGGGATGCATTGCCGTTCATTTTTATTGCTTTATTTCTCTGTTAGCCTGCGTAGCTTAAATAAATGTAAACTTGACCGTAAGGTCAAACCATTATTATTAATCAAATTATCGTTTATGCTATTATTAAGCTTGTGTGGATCGATATCCACCTTTGTTGACTCTTGTGTGCACTAAGCGTGATCTGGACTAGTGCATTAAACACGGAGGGTCGATTGTAATTTTGGGTCCCGGCAATTTGCTCTGATGTGATCGGAAAGCGAAACACGAACAGCGCATGCTTGAGTTTTTTGCTGACGGCTCGCCGGCCGATGAGCTAAGGCGGTGTGATGCGAGGGCAAGAATGGAAACCACAGAGTCGTGCGCATCCATTGGTAGTGGTTGCAACGGCGAATTTTGCTACATCGGCTGCTAGTGGCTGTATGGCCAACCTATGGCTATGGTGCATGCGATGTACGGTACAATTTGAGCTAACCAAAGCGCTTGGCTACAAGGTTTGTCCTTGAGGCTTACGAGGGAAGAAAAAGGCGGAGGAGGCTCGGTGAAGGTTCACCCACGGCAATGGCGGCGGTGCGCTCACGAGGAGGCTCTACGGGAAAAAGGAGGGAAATGAGAGGTGGAAATAGGATCAGGGAATCCACGAGATGGTTCCAAAAGGTGGAATTGAAGGGGTACTCACCGTGCCGGCGCCGGGGAAGAAAATGGGGTGTTCGGCTTTCTAAAGGAAATCTTCAAAATTCCTAATCTCCTGCAAAGCATTGAAGAAATAAGTTGAGGGGAAAAGATCCTCATGCAGTGGCGCGCATGGTGACGCATGTGATCAAGGGTAGGACTCACCGAAGTCGATAATGGAAAAAAGGGGTAGCCGTGGCGCCTCTTGGAATCGGCGGGACACGCTTCGTGGTCTTGGGACCTAGAAGCGATGCATGGTCGGTATTAGCAAGATGGCGCAGCGAGGTAGAGGAAGACGAAGAGCACAAAAGAACGGAGCTTACAGGGGAATGCAAGAAGAGCCTCTTCCTCCTCGGCCACCAAGAGGAGGAGCGGAGGAAAGGGAGGATCTGAGTGGTATTAAGCTTGGGAGATGGCGGGGTGGAAGCGCGTGGCGAGCGGTGCTCATGGGTTGGTCGCGAGAGGGTGGTGGGAGGCAGCGTTGCGGGCGGCGCTTCGAGGGCTCGTGGCGTGGCACCCGGCTCTGCGCGCTTTGTCTGAGGTTGAAGAAGCACTGGTGACTGCGGGCCAGCCGTGGCGAGCAGAAGGAGGTGCGGTCGAGTGCGACTCAGCAGAGTGGGTGCGGTTGGATCAAGTGGTAGCGGAGACGAAATAGTGGCTGGTTTGGGTCGGTGGTGCGGATCGTCGGATCGGGATCGAGCAGTCCTAAGAGGTTGGGTTCGATCTGACTAGATGGTGCAGTGCGAGACGGTTGGGTTAGGGTCCGATCGGTTCAATAGTACTTGAGTCAGAGTTTCAAAAGCAGATTTGACGAGAAAAATGGAGAGGTTGACGAGGCTTTAAAAATAGAAATAAAATTCTAAAAATTCTAAATTAATTCAAGGGTGTTCTGGAACATCCTAGTTCCCAAATAAAATTTGAAAACCTCTTTGTTCATATTTTATTTGCTTAATTTAAATTCAAACTAAGAATAGGTAGTTCCCAAATAAAATTTGAAAACCTCTTGTTCATATTTTATTTGCTTAATTTAAATTCAAACTAAGAATAGGTCTTTAATTTCAGTTTTAATTTTATATGGGTTGAGTTAGGTTCCAAAATTTTGGGAGAAATTATATTTATTCATTACAATTGTTATAGTATTAGAATAAATTATTTTTAGGATGATGTTCATAAGTTTTTATTCTTGTTTTCTTTTGGAATTTAAATTTGAAGTGTATGTTTTCTTTGAGTTCAGTATTTTCAAAAGCAACAAATTATGTAAATGCTCCATTAAAGCCAATGCATGTTCAAAAGTTTTAAATTCTCCTGATTTTTATACATTTGAAACACAAACCCCAGCACAATAAATGATGGAAAAGATCAAAAACACTGTGCATGATAATGAGATGCATACTAATTATCATTTATTAAATTGGGGATGTTACACATCTCCTTATATAGTGCTCGTAACGGATCCTATCCGAACACGTTTTGACGAATCATATCTGTACTGGTTTGTTCCAACCCGTTAAGTGTGTGACCCGTTAGGTTTATGCGTAGTCGGTTGTAACTCGGAAACCCTTTTCAACCATGAGTCGTAGCGGTTCCTAGCAAAATATAGCGATTCCGAATACACACAAATTATATCGGGACGAACTTTGATGCAATATGATCTATGACCGAGTCCTCATCACTTATGACCGGAGTCCTATCTCTATCTGACCGAAGGTGTGTATTTGGTCACGACGACCGTAATTCCTTACGACGAGATTCACGACCACTCTGTGATTACATTCGACCAGTCTACGACCAGCTCGTATCTCCATACGACCAGTTCGTAACTGATTGAACTAAGAGATCTACTCGTTTATTCTCCCTTTGCCTCACGATGTCTGGTTGAACTCTAGGTGAGATATTGTGTCATCCATGGACTGTTCAATACTTTCTCGATCAAGTGTCGGATAACTTTGCATGGTCGAACACTTCGATCACTAGTGGCATGGCCATGCACTTTCTTTATCCGACCACAACGAGAGGCCTAGAGACATCTCTCTGTTTTTGTTAGGAGGGCAAATCACATATCCGACAGTCACATTCCTCTGCATGTTTCATAGCATACCGAAAGCTACCTTTATAACATAGTGTCTCAAGGTGGGTCTTATCCAACACCATGTTCTCTAACATGTGTCCATATTATTAGTTTGATATCTCTATATCCATGACCTATGAAACATAGTCATCAACCAATACATATGCTAGTCTATTCATATGTTTCCATGAGGAGCGTTTAAGAATAATCATCGCGAGAAATATAGAGTTTCACAATCAAGTCACATACTTGATAATAAATATTAACAATATTATTCTAGTAACAAGATAACATATTATCAATATTATGAACATAATAAAATATAATCATCTCTATGATTGCCTCTAGGGCATATTTCCAACAAAAACAAGAGTGGAGCAGAATGTTGAAGGTAAGAAATATAGTCCACAAAAATCTAAAGCACATAAAATACTACATGAAGTTGCCTGTGTAATGCTCTTGTTACTCGTGTATTTCTTTAAGAAAAGAGTATTGGTCGCGCGTGAGAACCATTGTCTGAATGGTCACGACTAGGACCCTCTACGGTGTTGGACTTTATGTCGTAGCCTTAGAGTAATAGAGATCCTTAGAAAGGATATCGGAGAGAATTTGGTCTTCTCCAACCAATGAGGCAACAATAGTATGCAAACCAGATGAAAAGAGAGATATGAGAAAAAATCATTCGTCGGAAAGTAAAGGAAATGCATCTTTATTAACAAATTGAAATAGTGGAAAATACAATTATACAAAAGAACTTAC